>VZSR01000262.1:4041546-4082308 GCA_013398615.1 Brachypodius melanocephalos | reverse complement strand
AAAGAAAAAGAAGAAGAAACTGCTGAAAATAATGATAAAAAAATTTAGATAACCCCTATGGTGGTAACATCAATATTTTGGACTGTTTTTAAAATAAAAAAATGCAAAGACAAGGGAACTCTCTACTTTGTCAAAAAATTCATTGATATTTGAAACCGAAAAACTCAAAAATATTACACTAGCACACGGTACTGATCTTGTAATTTACATTATCTTGTAAAATTTCTCACCTCTGTGGAGCTACTGATGACATTGTTTGGTTTTTTATCTGATAGGGAGAGAAGGGAATTGAAAAGATATTATTTCAGGATATTATAAATAACTCTACATTAAACACATAGCCTTGAAAGATGAAAGAGGTGGAGGTTAAATTTGCAGTGATACTGACTTTGTCACACTCAGATTTGAGAAGTAGTAGATTTTGTCTCTTTTTTTTTCCAGATACACACATAAACACACAAATAGTATTTTATGCAACTGTTTTAATATTTGTGTTTATCACCATTCTGAACTATTTGACTTCACCATTTTTAAGCACAGCTCTTCCTTATGAAATATAAGAGGAACCAGTTGCTCAGAACTGTTGTATGTGAAACTGTGAGAGATTGTGTTTTTATCAGAACTGAAAGTTATTTATTTTTTACACTCTGCTTTCAGAGAGCTCACGTTTGGAGCAGTTTGGTACAGTACACAAAACTATTTCAATATTGCTTTCAGCATTTTGGAGCCTTTTTTTTACAGACAAACTTTGTGTTACTTCACTACACAATATACTGAAGGCTAGTAATTATTAGGACATGTGGTAGGCGTTTATCAGCACGAAAATCACACAACCCACTCTATGATCAAGACAAAATAGGGCAAATGGTTCAATTAAAGGCACATTCTTTGGTGCATAACAATAGAAGGCTTGTGACATGGCAAGATTAAGAAAAGACTCAAACATCTTTAAAACTACTCATTACCACTAGTTAAAACGTGCATGCCTGACCTTTATGGTAATCAGCAATACTCCATTTGCACACTATAGAACTAAATAAGCTTTATTTTAGACACACAGAGTAACTTGTGGTGGCCTGCAGTTAACTTAGCTGATCTCAGAGCTGATGCTTGCAGTGAATCAATGGCCATAATGATAGGCCATCATCTTTATCAACCCATTTATGATGACAGGAAGAAAACAGGACCGTAGATTTTCCTGACAAGTGGAGTAGTATTTAAACGTTGACTGCTACATACATCAGATTAACAAGGTTGCAAAGTTACTGAGAATCCCATTCCCTGAGGTACAGATTCACCCTGTGGTGCTATTATACCATAAGGTATATCAAAGATAATTGCTTAGTTTATTATCCTGTTGTCTTTTATGTCAACCCTTAATTGTGAATTCAGAAGCCTCTTGATCTTCCAGTTCCTTATGGACCTGTTATTAACCCCAATCATTTTCATTAGGATTTATTACTATTTTTATTGTTGAAGTGCAGGTTATTTTTAAATAATGTTTCCAAATAACCCACAACTCCTTCATATTGCTTCAGTAAAAGAGAAATTGATGAGATATTCAGTCAGCATTGTAAATACAGGCCTCTCAAGCTCTTTTCCTTCCTCTGAAAAAAATTTGCGTATCAAAGTTCAGATTTTTTTACTCAGTTACTTCAATATTCAGTCAAATAGCTCATGAACATACAAATATTTTTGTGGTAAAATCAGATTATTATAGTCCTATATGACTTTATAGAATTATCCCAACATGGAAGTGCAAAGGTGGCAATGCCACTGCTGCTATCTTTCCCCATGGTCCTGAAGTATGGTGGTCAAGCTTTCACACTTCTTGTGCTGCCCTTCCAGAGAACAATTTAAGCACATTCCCATAACATACCACATGAAACCCACAGAACCTAGAAACAGTTAAAAAACTATGGTCTGGCTAGTACAGATAAGTAGTCATTCATAATTCCTCCTAATGTATACAATATTAATCTGTATGTACCTAGAAAATCTGACTACTTCCTATACTTCAAAGTCATTGCCTTTGCTACGAGGCCTAGAAAGTGCTTCAGGATTCATTATGACATGTGGAATATATAAGCAATAAGGCATGACAGGGAGTGTGGTTATCATAAGATAATCACACCCCTGGGTCATTACAAAGCATGAGGTGCAGCCGAGCACCTCTCATTCCCCCTGGGGTGTGATTATATCATGATAAGCACACTTCATGCAGTTACCTTATTGCTTTTATAAAAAGTCTTTGTTGGGAAGAAAAACTGTATTTTTTACTTAAAGATGATAAAGTTGGCAGTTTACAGTGTTGAGCAGTACTTTCTGCTAAGCTCAATGGTTTATATGTATTCATCTACTCCTTTTTAATGTGCATCTGCCAAAGCTGATCCGAACTCATCAATCAAAGGGAGTTTCCATAATTCAGTATGTGTTTGACTGATCTTGCTGGAAAAGAACAACTGCATGTCCCAGACAATCTCAACAATCTCATAGTCACTGACTGTTCACTGGACACCCATTTCTGTTCTTAGAAATAAAAAAATAAAAAAAAATAAAAAAAATAAAAAATAATAAAAAAAAAAAACAAACGGCAACAAAGTCTTAACTAAGAGTTAAATGAAGATTTAAACACATACATTACAAATAAGAGAATTCAGCAACTGGAATACTTGAATCTGTAAAAGAAGAAGAAGTTTCTAACTTGTTTTTGCCCCTGGTAGATGTTATCCCACAAATTAAGGGTGACAACTTAATTTAGGGTCCTAGATAAACTACAAAATCCCACTGCTGTCATTCAGATTGTAGCCTAAGGGGTCTAATGTGATCTTTTGGATTTACAAACACCTGCCTTGGATTATGCCATATGTCTTCTGAGTGGCTCCAGGGGTGTATGCTCTGTCCAGTACTTGGCTCATTTTGTGGTTTAAGAATGCATAACTGAACACAGAAATATGAAGGTTTGCATCCATTTACGATTTATCAAGTGTGATGGCCATGTTCTGATTTTAGAGGCATTCAGTGGTCTGGAAAGGGGCATATGTAGGGGCTGAATTTGGCCCTGGGCCACTTATGAATATAGGTAACGCTTTTCACCTAACATGAGCAAGTCACAAATTCAACTGTTTAATTTAAATAGGTCGTTATCACCACATCTTCCAGATTTAAGAGGCAGGGTTAGAAATACTGTCAGTATCCTGGATGAAAAGGAAAAACTCCACTAGACTTCTATCTTCCAATATTTGGTTTGACACAGTGCTCTCACTACACAAAGATGCATAAAATTTTGCTTCCTCCAACAACTGTTTGAACTCTACAATTTTGCTTTTACATTTTATTCACATAGTGGTACAATATTTTAATTTTTTTTCTGAAATGCTGCTAGTTTGTCTTTCAACTAGAAATTTGTTTCTTAATGCAGAATGGTATATTATGTTAAGATTATTCCCAAAAAAAGGGAAATTAAATCAAAATATGTATTTCTCATCCATTTCCTTAGAGGTCTGTAGACTTATAGCAAAAAAAGAATCTAGTCTTTCAAAAAACAATGATACTAATTAGAAGTTAGTTGAAAAGACATTACAGAAAACAGTTAAATAACAATTATGAGTGCAAAAAGATGATATTAAGGTAGTAATTTTTGGCCAATTTTACAATTTTTTCAGATGACACTTTTTATATAATAAATTTGAAGTGATTTCACAAATAAATTTGGAAATGGGATGGGTTAAAGGTGAGAGTTGTGGCTACTCCATTACAATTAAATGGAAAGAGTGAGATGTTAAAACAGTAAAGAAGAAGTAAACTTTAGCTGCTTTGTTCTTATAGCTGTTATTTTAAAAATTGCAGCTGGTAAAATTACTGTCTGACGGTTCCTAAAATTCCTAGCATTTTCTAACACTAGACGTACTGACATATAGATACTGACCTCTGTTGATACATCTGTGTTCAGAAAAGAAAATTTTGCTTCCAAATTCTTACTCCACATTTTATATTAATTCTTCATCAATTAAATAGGAACCTGAGTGTTCAAGGGATACCAACCTGAATAAAAGTAATTTTGACAAATGCTGTTTAGGGGTTTCTAGTTTCTTTGAGGCTATAGGAAAGGTTATACGATCCTTATATATGCAAAACTGACCTTAATTGTGCTAATATCTAATTTGAGTTTTACTTATGGATTATAAGCATTTTAATATAGAACTATTGTGTATGGTATAAAGTATCTTGGCTCCACAGCTCCGTAAATTATTCATAACAATATCATGAAGCCTGTGTTGATGAATTACAATATCATATGGATAGAATGAAGAAGGAAAATCAGGAGGTGGGAATTTGGGAAGGAACATCGCTTGTATTAATGAAGTATTACATAAAATAAATGCAGTACCAGTGAAATTTATTTATTAATGCACTTCTACATATCCAATTTATTCAGGTCCTTATCCACCACAAGGACCTTCCATAGAGGGATGAAAATACTGACGTTACACAACATAAGTGGAGGTACATGCAAGTAGCTCTCAATGGGTAGGTGACTGCCCTCTTGGGAGAGCTGGCTATTAGAATGCATTTGCCCAAAAGACTTTTCAGTACTTTTTGCATAAAAGCATCAGAGGATATTAACATATTTAAAATCTGTTCATTCCCTGGACTGGTAACCCTGGCTACACTTGTCCAGACTTTCTCTCCTCCTCTGCATTTGGAGCCCAGAGCAGCTGGGGATAGGAAGGCTTGAAAGTGGCTAGTAATGGCAAGCCAGGAAAGCCTTTTTCCAGGGAGTCCAGGGAAGGCTTGTCAACTAGAAAAGATTTAGCAGGAGCACAGAAAATATCTTACTAGAGAATAGTTTGCCAAAATTCCCTTCATTTATTGTAGCAACTGCTACTCTGACACTTGTCAACACCGCACTTGCCTCCTCGGAAAGTGGGGCAAGAAACTCCACTTTGGTCAGAAAGCAGACCACCTGTCCCCAGGAAAACAGCCTCTGTATTCCTAACAGCTAACATTTGGTACAAAATCTGAATCTGAAGAATTTATGTTCTTTCCAAGACTAGATTCCTTTCCAATGAGTGAGGTTCTGTGTTCCAGGAGTTTTTTAGCTCTTTCAGGATTATCTGGATACGTTTTTTAATTTAATAAATTTCCACCCTGTACTGGATTTCCGTCAAACTTGTGACCTCCCAACACCAGTTCCTTGGCTTAATCTGTATGTGAAGATATATTTCTATTTACAAGATTTGGATTCACTGCCCTTCAATTTTGGCCATCCTTCTGCTTTGCAAGGCAAGAACAGATCATTACCATCTCTTTTTCTTTTATCTGATCCTAAATTGTTATTTGTTATTCTCTTCTCTAAAGCAAAACACACTAAATTCCCATTGCACAGTTTTAAGATGTCACTCTTCTTCTTGGTGCTTTCCCCCACATCTCTGTGAGGGCAACAATGACCCTGAACAGCATCTTGTACGAAATCATACCTTTATTTCATATCTTGACACTAGAAAAATTTAAATTCTTTCTCCATCTTGTTAATATATGAATATTTAATTCCCTTTTTAACAACAATCATACACTGAGCAGATAAGTTCCTTGAACTGCCCATAAAGTTTTCAAGGTTTCTGAAATAATAATTTTTGAGTTTTGTTTGTCACAGTGTTTCGTATTACCTACTTTAAATGGGTCCTCTTGAAATTCCTCACAAGCTTTACTAATGTTCTGCAAAGTTTGATTACTTGCTTTACTCTACCCCTGAGGCAATCACATCCTGGTTCCATAGTAATCTTCTGTTCATTTATAATATATTTTCAAATGTAATTTATTAATAACTATATTACATAATACAGGACCACAGATTAATCCATGAACCATTGTTAGCCTTTCTTATGGAAAAAAAAATTCTTCCCATTCTTTTTCTTTGTTTGAAGGTCTTTTTTCCTAAAATAATTCTTGTCCATTATCCAACAACTACTTAGAGACTATAATAGTCAACCTGAAAGAAGGCTTGTACAAGTCTTTTAAAATACAGAATTAGAATACAAAAATTTGTTCTCCTTTTGAAAAATTTGAGTTTTGCTTTGTAAAGCTTGCCCTACTATCTGCCTTAAACCTGCATATTATCCTCCAGTGACTTTGGTACTCTTTTATATGTTATGCTAACCAATTAGGTTCATTAAACTTTTGCTGGCCTTTAATTATTTTTCTAAACACAAATATGACTTTTGATGCATTTCAAATTTTAGTTCCACAATTGCTTCCTAACAAGAAAAGAGGATAATATAAGTGCTAGCCATTTGGCCTGTTCATATTAAAGCTCCTTCTAGCTTTAAAAGATTCCTTCAGACATGGGGTATGGCATTTACACCTATCACAACTTCAGGTCTTCAAAGTATTAACAGGTATGGCACTTTTTGTAAGTTTCATATATGGAACAAAAGTACAAATAGTATGGAACAAAAGTTGGAATAAAATGGCTAGAATGAGTAAATGCTTACCTAGTAAGCAAATATAAGATTAATGAACAATTAGACAAACAAATAATAAACATATAAGTAAGTTCAGGTTACTGGTTCAAATGAAAAATATATGGTTAGGTCCTTCTGCTGCCCACTTGTTCCCAGGAACAGAGTCAGAGTCATTCTGCCTCACCAGCAGTGTATCTGAGAGCAAACTATTTTTTTTCTTCTCTCAGACACAGTGTTGCTGACATATAAAATATATTCAGATTAGAGCAGAATTGTAATTAGGATAAATATTTGATGTCCAAAGTGCTATCATGATAATATAGCTGGGGAAGACAGAGATTTCTATGTAGGTAGTGTTGCAGTCTTACACATCTGATGTGTTTTTAAAGATTAAATAAATAAGAAAGATGGACAGAAGCAGGCAATAGCAAAACAGCTTGATTTGAGCTGAGTTGTTAAGAGCATCTTTCAGAAAATGGGAGCAGCAAACCAAATATTTACACCTCGGCAACGATACAGTATTGCAATCTATTGGTAATGATGGAATTAGGCTCGGTAGAAACAAATTCCTACTTTTTTACTGAGATCTCATTTATTTGAAACATCTGGGCTTATTATAGGGGATGATGCAGAAAACATCAAAAGGCCAGATAGGCTCCTGTAATGCTAGGGCTAATTTGATGTATCTTGCTTTAGTTTCAAAACTGAGCACTGCTTCTCTAAGTCAATACTGGATCGGTCTGGCATTCCCTATATACTCAAATTTCCCCCTTAAATTAATAACAGCTTCAACTACATGTGAAGCAAAGGTTTGGTAAACAAGTAAATGTTATTTTTTCCTGAATATAGATATATTATTAAAAAAAAATCTGTGCTTAATCATGCCCATAATTATAAAATCTTAATGATGATTACATGTAACACAATTACGTAAGTGTTATTAGTGGTAATTTTAAAGGCAAAAACCTGCAAAATAAAAGGGCATAGATTTCTCTTTTTACAGGGATTTACAGTACTCATCAACTTGTATAGTTCACATTAGCATCCAGTGACATTGCTTTGTCTGTATATATTTCTAGCTGTCAACAGAATGTCCTGAGGCAATCGCATCCTGATTCTATAGCTATCTTCTATTCTTTTATAATACACAAGGGTCTAATTTTCCATCAGCAAAGCATGAAATCATGTAAGAATGCCACATAACCAGCATGTGCAAACAAGTAGCACTTTTTCTACACATAAAAATGCTTCATAAAATAACAAATAAATTAAATCTTCTTGTTCAAGTAAAGTGCTTGAAAACCTAGACCCTTTTTAGAAATTAGAGTACTCTGTGCATAATTTGTCATGCCACACTGTTTCTCTAAACGTGTGCACCACCTTGCAGCATTATTTTCTGTGGTAAAAATCATTTTGCTTGGGCTGATGGAGGAGCTTTATATTTCCTGGATGAATAATACAGTTGCAAATATCAAGCATATTAATTAAATTAATATAAATAATAATCAGCTAGGAAGTTAACAAAAGAAGTGCATTTCTATTTGATTATGGCAGCTTATTGTTCCAACAGTTGCAGCCTTGCCCTCTACCTTTGCAGATTTCTACAAAGTGCTTTTAACAGAATTCACAGGAGCAAAATGGGTACAGTGACTCTGTCATTTGCTACTTCCAGCATATTTCTGTGGAGTTGCCAGAGGAACCACCAAAGCTCAGCAGTTAAACAATTTTAAAATGAACCAGAACATCTGTGCATATATGGTAAGCAGACTCCAGCTCCCTGTCTGGAACCTATGCCTCCTTCTGCAGCAACATCTGCCAACAGCAATGACCTCTGTATCAGCTTGTGTTTGCAATATACTCAAATCACATCCAAGGCATATGTCTCTCTTCTTAGAAGGACCATATAAGCAAAGCCCAGTTCAACCTCAGTGTATTGACTACAGCTGCCAAAGTCTTCTTCTTCTTTGCCTCTCATATTCCTACAACTTCAGGGGATTTTTAACATAATGCACAGTTTATTTAGCACATGGCTTTCAGATGTCTGGCTGCAAAGTAATTTATTGTAATTTAAGTCAAACATGTTTTGAATAAAGCAGCTAGTGTTTTTAATCTCTACTTCATCTAGCACAATGGAAGCTTTCAGAAAAAAAAAAAAAAAAAGGATTTTTCAGGAGGAAGAGAACCACATAGTCTCTACTCATGAAAAGAACTGACCTAAAAATTATTATGAAGCTTTCAATAAATTTGCCTTTGTCAACTCATTACCATTTATAGCAATACTTTTGAGAAATGTGCCTGTACGTGATAAAGTCAGACAACTTGCACCTGTTTTTCCAACACACTCTCTGTTTATGGAACCATTTCCTAAACATTACAAAATAAAACAGGATTGATTTTATCTGCCTCTTAAGTACAGGGGATAGGAACAAGGGTACTGGTTGCCAAAGCATGATGAACGTGACCGAAGGGCTCAGTGGTGACTCACTGCAAGCAAACAGCACTAAGCTTGCAGGGAAAGTCCTGACCCCCTCCCCAGCTGGGCAGCCCTGCCCACACTGGAACTGATGAGCTTGTGAGGCTGCTGGCCCACACAGGTGCAAGGATTAGCTCTGAAATCAGTCCTACAGAGCAGGAGTACAGAGCTGGCATCACCACAACCAAGATTATGTGCTCATTAATCAGGGACAGTTTTCAGCAAGTTTTCACTGTTGCTGGTGCGCAGAGGCGGAGGAAGAAAAGATCATCTGCAACATCTGAAAATCTGCCCCTCTAATGTTCCTCTCATTAAAAATGGAATTAAAGGAAATAATCATGTAGCACATAAATACCCTTCAGGAAAGAGAACTGATCCCATATAACTGAATTAATCTTGGATTTGAGTATATTCACTTCAGCACTAGATCTTTTCTAGGCTATATGTGGGACTTTGCAGTCTACAGTGAGGGAGCATCTGTGTAAGCAGAAGCTGGGCAAATAGTGAAGCTAGCCTGTGTCCCACACATGTGCTGTTGCTGTGAATCAAGACAGTCCCCACCCAGTTCAGCAGTGCCTCCAGAACTGCGGCAGAGGGATGCCTCTGTTCTCACACTCATGCTGTCTGCACTGTAAAAAAAGCCACAAGAGTATCTCCCTTTTCCCCAGTTGTACTATAGGAGCCAAAAACCAGAAGGCTGAAAGGTTCAGCCACTCTGTCTCTTGCTTACCTACCTGAGACACAGATAAATCCTCCAAGTGTGATAAAGTATGGTGTCTCCTCCAGGCAAGCTTCAGCTTTCCTGCAAGTTATACATGTCTTCTCAGCAACAAGAGCAAATGTAACCCTTCTTCACTCAGATCAATAGCAAGAAAATCAGAAAATTTAAATCTAATCTTTTGAGTAAAATCTTTTCCATGAAAAGAAAAATATTATTTCCTTCTTTTTATAGTTGTGAAGTAAACTTGCAATTGCTAACAGACTGTAAATGGATGCAATGCCTAAGGTTGGAAACAGATGGAAGACTGGGCTTGGGAAGGTGACAACACTATTTCTCTTATTAAGGTGTCCCAATCTTGATATTAAACCTAATTATGTCTCTTTAAAACTTAACACTATCTGTTTAAGTGAACATTCAAATACACAAGGAAGAAAGTGGGAATTAAGCCCTCTTAAGTCATAGTGTAAAGCAGAAGAGACACAAGGCTGAAAAAAAGAAAAAAATATAGTGGAAATGCTTGTGTTTGTGTAATGCATGACAAGGAAATAAGAAATGAATTATACATTTTAAAAAGCTAAAAAAACCCAACAGAATTAGGAAATAGTAGAATGAAGAAAAATGGTAGCCATAAATTTTCATCTCAAAATAAGAAACTTAAAATAGTTTAGATAAGCAAATTTGGTTTGAAATATCTGATTTTAATGTATCTTCTTTTAGGAACATTCACTGAATCTAACCTATTTTTTTAAAAAATTATGTTGGTTGAAACTGGCTATTTCTGTCATATTTTCAATAAACAGTGGGATGGATAAGTTCACTCAAAAGCAAAGATAATTTCAGCTATACCTGTAGAAGGAGTGCACAACTTGGCAAGGGTGGATTTGTGGAATGACACCACTGATATGTGGAATCAACATCAAATTCTATGTGGCTTGGAGTTTTTATTCTGTCTGGCTGTCGTGGGGTCCCAGAGCCTGGATGCCTATTATCATGTGGACCATCAGTTCCATTATTGTTTATTTCAAAATAATAGAGAGCTGTGATCCCTGAGATACTCCACAAAGTCAATGAAAGCTCACCAAAAGAGGGTTATGAGGAAATTTGTTCTTGAACTCAACTAAAACACGGAAGTAGGTGTGTCTTTGATTTGGTTGAGTAATATTGTGCATATCTGTACCAAGAGCTGGGTGGAGAGTCAGGGTGGTTGCATGGACTGTGTACCTGCCTGTTGTATTGCTGTCAGCCAGCTCTTTCCATCTGTTCTTTCCTGGCTGGGAAACTACTGGAAGAACCTTGAGGGTGCCTAACCACTTAGCTCACCCAGATCTTCCTGGGGCAAAGCCAGAGGGTGAAACTGAATGCAGATGTTTCCTGCCTTGCTGCAACATGACTGGACATGGCCATGCAGCCCTGAAGCACTAAGGCACAGGATTGTTCTGCCCTCTTCATTCATTTAACATACAATTCATCCCTGCTTCCGTGTCTTCTTTCAGTCTTTTCCTGCACTGTCACCTGCTGACAGATAACTGCACCTATGATAGTCTTTGCACTTCCACAGGAGACAATTGGGAGCAGAAAGCTGGGGTTGCTGGACCTTCTCCCACCCCTTTTCTTCTCACGACTTCCTCTCTGTCTTTTTCTTTGGCTGCTGGATGCACTGGCATCCTGTCAGGACAGTGAGTGGCGAGGGAGGGAGATGAGGCTTTCTGCTCCATTAGTACCAAAAGTGGTCCCTGGCAGGCAGGAGAAACCATGGTAAAACTTTATTAGACCCAGGTTTCCATCTGTTTCTGTATCTGTATTTCAGATAGATACAGCTTGGGAGCAGAAGGGTAAAGAATGATGAGCAAGAGTATAAACACTGTGCAAAATGCATGTCAGGAGTTGGACTGTCTGGTTTAGCTGCCTCTCAGAAGAGCTCCTCAGCAGCCTCCTCAGTAAAAGCATATTATCTGCTCACCTGAAGACAGCACATGGGCCACAAGAAAGGGAGAGATTCCCAGAAGAGCTGAAAGATTATAGACTCACTTCATCTCTGTACAGCATGCTCCCATCTTATCCTTTCCAGAGGCCCCACCACACAAAGCTTGTGGTTTTGCAGGAGGGGAATTAACCTCTTCTCCTGTACATTTACTCAGATTCTCTCTATTCAAACCATTCACACAAAAAGTTCTCAAGGGTAAAATGTGCAGGTAGATGCAATTTTAAGAATTACTTAATTTCAGAATTAGACCTGGCCAGAAAACAAATTATATATCCCAGGAAAATGATGGCATTTAAGATATTAAAATAATTTTCCAAACCCAAAAAAACTCAATGAAAACTAAGGCAGAAAAAAAGAGCTCCCAAATTTCTCTCTAAGTATCATTACAAGGAATATGCTGTAATATTTTTAAATAATTCGAAATATCTCTTTTAAATGTGCATCTATTTCTGCAGAAAACCAAATTAAATTTCAAAACAAAACTGCTTGAAAGTAAATAATTTCTTAGTTGACAAAGAGAAAAAGGTAGCTCAATCACTTCAAAAAGTTTTCCGTACTCTCCCTGTCAGCCTGTATTCTTATAAGAAAGTTATCTAAAATTTGTTATGACGTGAAAGCATTTGTCTGCCTGTCTACAAGTCTGTCTATCTGTTTATGTCTATACATTATGTTTTTATTTGGCCCAGAGCATTTCTCAACATTTATTTTCCTAATAAAATAAATACGAACTGAAATCCAAACTGGTTAGTTATCACACCACTAGTTTTGGCACAATCTTGAAAGATTTTATCCAACTTCAGGAATTATCAAGTCTCTTGATTATAACAGTAGCTGAGGACAATTCACAATTTCAGGGTGTTCAGGATTTTATATCACAAAGGATATCACAGTATATTTATAAACCAACAGCGATGGGTTTCACTTGCTCTGAGTAATAATGTAATTAAGAGTGCTAATGAAGCCTAAGGAGCGCCTTTTCCCTAAAACCATCCTGTTTTCAACCTGCCTTAATGACCTTTTTTATATTTGATTTTTATTATTATTGTTCCTGAGACAGCCTGAATTTTTACCAATACCACCATCTTTTTAAGACATATACCAAAGAACAGCACCACTCCACCTCCAAAGAGATTTATTAATTGCAGTGCTAAGCTGACAAGACACCAACAATATAAGCAGATGTTCGTTTCTCACCAGGCCTGCCCCATTCAAACCATTCATCCAGAGCCACAGTAGCACCAGTTTTTAAGACAGAACCTTTTAAAGATATATTGTGCACTTTTTCTCAGAATGAGCTAAAACCTCTTTGCATGATTTTTTATTATATGCAAATGATCAGTATCTGATTAGGTCCTGAGGCAGCTTCACCTAGGTGTTCATGGGAATAGTAATGGGAGCTGGGGAAGAATATTTCATAACTGAAGTATATTTTCCCTTGGGGGATACCACCATTTGATTTTGACATTTATTTGTCCTGTGCTGTTAAGGACAAAACTACAATTACACTTTATTTTTTCTACTGTGCAGTGGGCACAGTGTCAAAAAAATTAAATCAAAGGTAGTGTGTTCTCACAAAAAAAAAAAAGAAAAATAACAAGCTTTAAAACCAAATTTAAAGAACTTATTCAGTTAAGTCACACTACATTAGAACAGCTTAAGTGGTTGAAAATATGTATCATAAATATATTTTTCAAAATACCAGTAAGCACAAAATTAATATATAGCCCTGCATTTGATTTTTCTACGTTTATTGTTAATAGTATTAATATTCACGTATTCATCATTTTACTTTATTAATATTTTTCATTGACAGCTTTAAAAATGAGATTAATAAAAAATAAATAGGTTGCTTGAGTTCATTTCTATTTTAATTGCTACAATTGTCTTCATGTTTGGAGGAAGCTGGTGCAAATTAATTAAATACAAGTTTAAATGAATGATACATGTGATGACTCTTGCATCTTGCATTTCAACTTTATAGAATTCTCTTTTTAGTATGTACATTTTTATGCAACAAATAGCTTTTCTTTCTTTCTTGATTTCTACTGGCAAAATTCACACAACCTGCAAAGAAGTTTGTGCATATTTTATACAGATCATGCCTGGAATTTACCAATATTAGAAACAATTTGTATGCTACCACTGCATGGTTTTCTTCAAGGGTTCTGAAACTCATTGCACATAATTTCCACAAATGGACCTAACATTTCCAGAAGAATTCTAGAATAAAAGTGTTAGAGAGCTGGTCAGAAAGTGACACTTCAAATTAATAATATGCTGTTACATGCAAATCTCATCCAAATCTCAGTCTAAACTAGAACATTCAAACATGTCATAATTTCTTTCTTCCCACTGAATTTAAATGCAGTTGAACATGAAGAGCTCCTAACAGATCTCTAGTACATGAAATTAATGTCTTATATCTTATTGTACCCCATTCGTTGGAATAAATAACAACAAACAGGAAAAAAAATAATAAAATTGGTAAAAATTTTGAAAAATATCACATTAAACAAAATGTAAGAAAATTTAAACCTGCACTTGAAGTAGAGATAGGCTGAACTACAATATCAAGATGTCTGCAAAAAGCAGACATGGTCACTATGATCTGAATGCAGGTAATATCTGATAGAAAAATAGAATGAGATGAAAACAAATACAACATATAAAAACTGGGAAGTTTTAAAATTTTTTCCATTTTTTTTCCATTTAAATTGGTTTTGAATCTTTCATCCATTGCTGATTTTAAACAGTGGTGTTTGATCAACAGATCGGAGTGATGACTTCTCTATTAGAACATTTGCTTTCCTCCTGCACTGGGCTTAGTTCAAATAAGAGTTGCAGACTATCACTAAGTCCTCCTAAAGAAACAATATTATTTTTATGCTTGCATTGCACATTTGCATTGCAGACACGTATTTTAAGCAGGTCACCAAAAAGGAAACAACTTATTGGTATACAAGAATCTACGTAAGATCTGGAATATGTGTTTTTTATGAATTGCATATACAAGAGACATTACATTCAAGTCATTTAAAGTGGATGCTCTCTATTTCTAGAAAGGATTTGTAGTAACAACAGTAACATAGAAGTGCTCTATGCCAGATGTGTCTTTAGTCCAAAAAGAGGCCGCCTCTCAAGAGCTGGAAGCCCAGATGATCTTTATATCCACTCACTTAGCTGCTGACACTGATGACATTGTTAATGGGAACACTAACATGTTCAAGGGAAAAGTGTTTTCTGCAAAAATTTTATCGGTGAAGTTCCTTATATATTGGTTGGATGCACATTTAATTGGTTTGGTAATCAATAAGAAATTTTCAAAAGGGCATTAAAAAAAATCTTCTTAACATTAGCCCTAGTTTTGTTCTCAGCAGCGCAATAGTGTGGAAAGTTTCCTTACCTGGATAACGCTCATTATGGCATGACATAATATGTGATAGATTGAAATACAGTCAGCTTCAGTTCTAGAATTGGGGAGAGGGAATATGATTGGTTATACACATTTATTTCTTTAAAATTTTGATACTGAAAGAAAGTATTATTATAATATATAATTTTTTCCATAACAGTCCATGCTTTCTACTGAAGGTTTCAAAATTTCACTGAATCACCTAAAAAACTGAAATCTACATACTGCTATGATTTTATATTGCAAATTTTAATAAAATCCCCACACATATTTGCTCTTTAAAATGCAGTGGTTTATAGTAGTATATTATAACGTTTAGGGTTTTAATACCAATGCTTCAGTGTAATAAAACTTTTAGTGATTTCCTGGCATGTCTTGCTCAGACTTAAGTTCCTCATTTACATATCTGATGTCCCCCAAGAGACAGACAAGCTTCAAGTTAATTATCCATGTAGCTGTAAGAACTCCTGTTTCCTTGGTAAGAACTCTCTAAAAGAAAACTAACAGTTATTAAATATTACTTTGAGTTTTCAAAAGTAATCAAATTGCATTTAAAGAGACACTAAAGAGATACTTAAATTTAATACTCTTTGCAGACTAAATAATATATAAACCATGTACACATCTCACATAATTCACAAATAAAACAACTGTTGAAAACTAACAAGAAGCCCAACCTTCAAGCACTACATATACTTGGAAGTAAAAGGGCTCTTCAGCAGCCCACTCACTGCTCCATAACACAGTCATTGTACATGAAGACAAGACAGCACCTGGTGAAAGCGGTGACACATTCCTGACTGCTTCTAGTGGAGCAAGATTACATTACTAATAGTTCAGAAAAACGTGGAGCCAACCATGCTTTTTACAAAAAATAACAAGTGAGAGAACACATAGTTGTGAAATTAAATTAAACTACTGTAAGGACATAAACATATCTCTTTAATCTCACTAAACTACAATTACAGGGAGGAGCAGTGGAGAATGCTGTAGCATGTATGTTGTCATTTGTGACCAAATGCATCTTTAAAAAAGTAGTTTGATGTAGCATGGAAAAGGAGAACACAATAACTGGCTAACATAAAATGGGCTTTAATTGTAACCATTCTACGCTGCTTCCACTCACATAGTATCCAAATGCCTTCAGTAGAGTGGCAGACCATACCTAATATATGTCATCCGTGGCTCATTGTCATCCTCAGCTTTAGCTGGCAGTTTACAAGTACAGATATCAGGTGAAATAATTAATCTGAGTATTTTACAATAAATGAACATGTGCATCTATTTCCCAGTCTCGTGATGACTTGCATGAGAGGCAAATTCATTGACTGTCTCCAAATTATTACATGCATCCTATAATTAAGTTACAATAAATGAATAGAGTGTGGATGCTCTTCTGTACACAGAAGACAACAATCTCATTCCACAAAGACCTTGGAGGTCATTCAAGAAACAATTAGATGTCCTGCTTCATATACTAAAAAGAAAGAAGGTTGAAGGCAGAATAGTCTTGCTTCTGTTTCCTACGTCCTCAGTGCTCACACATTCAAATGAAGCCAAACAATATTAAGCCAAAGAGCAACACACATAGAATACAAATGCCTTGGAAAAAGTTGGTATTCCTCCCAGCAAAGAGTGAGATGGGAAGAATCATGTCTGACATTTTACAGAAAGGCATTTGTTAACAAATTTCTGTTATTTTAGTCTCTCAGCATTACTGAGTACAAAGTGAAAATCACTAACTAAAACCATTGTCATCATTCTGCTAGGTTAAGACAGAAGAGGATACATACCGATGTCAGCTATGCACACATTCAGCTCTGGGGTAAAAGCATTACCATGAGAACAGAAAGAGGTAAGACCTAACTTTTACATGTCAACCAGGAGTCTTCTATAGTATGTAGAAAGCATATCTGATATTTTCTGGCACTTTACATTTGATCAGAATTTTGATCTAATGCAATAAAGGCAGTTAAAACTCAGTAATGCTCACAGACTTTGGGAATGCAAAATCTTGCAATCCTTAGGCAGACAATGCTGCCACTGACTTCAAAGAAGACAAAAGAAGACGACTTCAAATAGACAAAGCCTATTGTCACTCTGGGATGATGTCTTCTGGCTGAAACACAAAACAGTGTTGACAGACAACTGCAAAACAGCAATTTCCAGGTCTCCTCAGTCAAAGGAAGGGTCACTGAGCAGTAGACCTTTAAGGGTGCTTGCACAACAGTATGGAACTGGTTCCTCCAGGAGGCTCTTCTAAACTGGGGAAATCTTAGCCTGTGAAGATTACTTCTGTAGGATTGAATGCAAAAATTTACAAAAAATACCTTCTAAGATACAAATGGTTCACAACTCACTGCCCGGAAATATTTCAACCTTTCTTTCCTTTCTTTTCAGATTTTTCCCTCTGTCTTCCTATTTCTAGCGGAACCAAGAAATAATTACGGGGTGAGTGGAGCAAGTATCAGTAATGAGGTAGGCTTTGCAGTTTGATCTGAACAGTTGCCTAGGTGAAGTTCAAAGAACAATGCAGACCACTAAAAGATGTGCCAGTAGAAGTTTTGCTACTAGAATATTTGTCTCAGAAATAATGGCTTGTTTAATGTACGTCTTTAGATCAGAGATACATAAAATACTAAGAAGATGGCATATTCCTGGACTTTCACGAGAGTGAGATTCTTGGAAAAGAAACATTAACTCCAACCACAAAAATAAATAAAATTAATTTTAAAAAATGCTTCCAGGTTGTCTTTTATTTTTCAATTGTAAGCATTAACATTTCTTCTCTATTAATATTCAAGTCCACCAATAAAGACTCAAACTTTGCAGGACCTGAGTACTGAATTAACTAGGGAAATATAGGGAAATTGAACAATATAGAGCAAATAGAAGAGGAAATTAAATTGCTACTCCTGAAGAGAAGATATGAAATTAAGAGGGGTTTTTTTCCCTTGGTCTAGATGAGGACCAAGAGTGATTACACTCAGCATTCCCATTATCTAGAATACAGATCCAGTGACTAGCAAGAGAGAACCTATTCTAAAGACCAGATGTGAAATAATCTGTTTTTCAAAGATGAAGCTGCCTCCTTGCTATGAAGATTGAAGTTGGATTTTCCCTCGTCGGAACAGTGTGTAATAGCCTTTGGATTCTTGCCACTGTTTTCAGTCCATGCAGTAGTTATTTCAAATGAAGAATCCAAAGCTAAACAGAGCTCGCTATGCTATTGGTCTTATTTATCTTGATCCTGCAGTGAAATGAGTTCGGACATGACCAAAGCACATTCTTGGATATGCAACTAAATATGTCTTGTGAAAGCTCCTGATTAATAAGTGTTAGGTTCCATATTTGTACCCTTGCATCATTCTGAAGACCGTATCTCATCACATCATTCGCAGCAAAACAAAATTAAGATTTAAATTCATACCACAGCACAGCATTTAGTATTTGCCACCCATTGAGAATTGAATACTCAAATTGCGTATTCAATTGAGAATACTCAAATTCATTTCAAATTTCTTGCCTAACAGGAATTGGAACATTTTGTGTTGTGTTTAAATTTACACCAGTGTTGGTGGCATAAATTTCCCCACACCACATTGCAGTAGTGAGATTATTTGAACACCCTATGCAAAAGGCAGAGAATCCATCCTGTCTCCTCCTTGTGGCACAGAGAGAGGCGATCAATCGAAAAGGTGCTCGGAGTCAGACAAAATGGCCGTACGGTGCTTCAGCGTTCAAATTATGTGTGTTCTTTAAAAAATTGAATGCTGGATAATGATTTTCCACACTGCTATACTACAGGTAAGTTCAAAAGCAGTCATTGTCAGTATGCTGATTGATGTAAAGCTTTCAGTCTCTGGGGGGAAGAGTATAGCACTTCCTACTGCTTGATCCATAAAGCAGCATTTACTGCAGCCCACCTTCCTGGTCTGCACTGCATAATACATTTCCAGATTATGGGAGTTAGGGAATTAAAAGGCAAAGAAAAGAATGGATGAAAAAGCCCTGACCCCCTCCTCCACAGGTGAAATATTTGAGTCCCTGCCTCAGGGTATTGGAAGTTGACACTAATTGCCATCCAGATACCCACTACTCACATTCACCTAAATATTTCCCACTTCTGACTGATCAACCAATGTAAAATTTAATTGAAAAAGTTTTCATTGAATGTTTGCATCCTGTGATGACTAGATAGGACTGGAAGCATTCACTATCAGAGCTACAGTATAAAAAGGGAGAATAGCACCGTGTGAAGAAGCCCAAGTAAAAGGTAAGAAATGAAAAGGGGGGGAAAAAAGGCTCTTAAAGTTATACACTTCAAGTTTCTTTTACGAAGAACCAACAACTTGCTCTTCAAGTGATACTTCATGTTCAAGGTGCTGTGCCAGTTGTTTGATTCTGTATTTGCTACTTAGTGATCACTATCTGGATTTTTGTAGGCATTTTCTTATGGCTGTTGAACAGAAACCTGCAACACTATCCACAGATAGGAAGGGGAAAGTATTATTGATCTGTGTTTGCTTTGATGTGCTGCTTTCTGGGAGTGAAAACCAATCTGTTACAATCAGATGCTGCACAGCCTGAATTATATTGAGGTTCCCATCAATATATAGAATATATGGGAGCAAATAAACAGTCACAAAAGAAAGACTTGACCAGGTTATTAACCAACTCTGGGTGTTGAAAAAAAGAAATTCATGTGGGATCCAGACAGGTCTCATTCTTAAAGACCTTTTGGGGACAAAAGTACAAGAAAGGAAGCGTTTGATATCGGAGACCACGCAGAGAAGTCAAAGAAGAGGATTTGTGCTCTATGAAGCATTAAAGTTACTTCTGTAATGACAGTCTATTTGGAACAGAAATGCCCCATTAAAAAAAAAAAAAAAGGGAATGAAAGCAATCGACATTTAGAACTTGCAAACCTTGTTGGAAGCCTTAGAGATATTTTCTGTGTTAGCGTTTTACCTAAAAGGGATAAATGTAATACAGAGCACCAAACCCACAAATACTTGCTCAAAATTATTTACAGTCCAAGAGAAGGAGCATAAGCACAATCAGTCCTTAGAAATACTCAAAGGCAATAATTAGAAACAAGGGGAACAAGATCTGAAAGGCTAAAGAGTAAAGAGATTGATGGAGTTGAGCAGAAAACATTCTCCCTACCCTCTTAGAGCTTGCCACCATCTGCATATCAGCCTTCAGGAAGGGCAAGCAGGCAAAAGGAAATATTTGTTAAAAATAGGGATGGATGCCAAAATAAGATTGGCCAGAGCAGGAAGAACAAGTGGCAGAATGAAATTTATTCAGAAACAAAACATTCCTGGTAATGATTAACAGTTAAGCAACAAAGTTGAAACACAAGTGTGTGTGTGTGTGTGTGTGTGTGTGTTTCTTACAGATTTAAAATATGTTTGGATGTGATTCCACAATTTTGCATCTTGCTTTCTTCCATAAAAATCATCTGCCAATCAAAACAATACCAATTTTTGCAGAGATCTAACTACATAAAGTTTAAGAGTTAGCCTTGTGCAAAATCAACTTTGAGCTTCCCCTCCACATAGAGATTTCTCGTAGGTATCTCACTGTAAATGCGGAGATGCTAATGCTTTGCTGAGCAAAAAGTATTCTATAACAGTAGTAAATTGTGGCATGAAGGCTGAATTCATCAGTAAAACAGGTAAAATGGCCAAATATATGTTGATGACAATAGCTGAATAGAAGCAGATTTACATCGGCCTAAGGGCATGATGAAAATATTGGAGGATGGAATCCAAGGGAGCTTAAGGAATATCACTTGCATGGCAAGCATAAGTACTAGAGCGACAAAGTAATGTAAGGAACAAGCCTTCATTTTGCTTACCTCATTGGATGTATCTTTTCCTTGTGCAATGTTAGAAAACACAGATAACTGGAACAAAAAAGCAGAGGCAACTTAGATACTCTAACTACTGCCAATGCATTAAAATATCTGGGACAATATATCTTCTTCTGTCAGAAGAATGCTACATTGAACCCAAGCAGATTACCTTAGAATGAATCAAATGGCACTTGACGTCTAAACAAGGCACCAGAAATATTCTTAAAGAGTGAAACAAAAAAAGTATTTTCTCCCCAGGAGTACCAGGCAAATATTTTCCTAAACACAACCACCAACACAAGATATCTTTGGGGTTCTTTTATTCTACCTATTTAGCTCTATTGAAATATCTTTAAGTGGATCTCTTAAACAAAAGACAGGTTCCAGAGATCAGGTTGATGCCTCTGTACACAGATTATTTCTCTTGCAAATATATGTAGTCATGACCTAATGAGATGCAGAGAAGTATACTGCATAATAAAGACAGAGGACTCTGAAACAGGGTCTTAATTTTTTTGGACAAGTTTATGACAATCATCTATACTTGGGGCTTCAATTTTTCTTTGAAAGAGTAAATAAAATTAACTCAATTTCCAGCTGTGGACAGATTGTGAGCAGATAGATAATTACCCTGCCATAATTGTGGGTAGCCAACTTCCCCCATTGTTCAGTAGAATTTGAATTGTTTGCCTTATATCTCATTGATTTTGACTTTGTTAAGAAGAATGCAAGTGACATTTATCTCTTAACACAAACACATATTTGCAAGCTGGTTTTAGATATGCAACCTAAGTGAGCAGCCATAAGGCACACACAAGGGCAGACACATATAGCAATTTTAGTAACAACAAAGATCAGAAGGGAATTGTTACATTTGGAGAGAATGTGATTGAAAGTTAAAGGATAAATTCAGGTATGTGTCACTATTCTCTCAATGCTAAAAGAAAGCAGGAAAATAATGACCTGTAATTCCAACAGGGAGCAAAAAAGAATCAGACCTTCTACAGCCATTAAGGGTGCTTCACCCCACACTCCTCTTTTCATTTCTGCATGAAGCCATACACTGAGTAAATTCCTGGCATAGTTCTGTCAAATTTCCTATCGTTGTAGCTAGTTATTAAATACCTGGGCTCAACAAGAGAAGGGACAAATGAGTATCACATGAAAAGGAAGTATTTTGGTAGTTTCTTGACACGACTGCTATAACCAATAAGAACTTGATTAATCCAGAGGGCAATGACTTAATGCTAAGGAATTACATTAACACTTAAAGAGCTACAAAAAGCAGGTAGGCAACTGACCTCGCTCAGGGGATCCAGAACGTTTTACCCTGGTACCAAAACGCTCTACAATCAATAGACAGAGTGAACCTACTCAGAAGAGAGATCAAAAAGCCCAGGGTTGGCTAGGATTGGTCAGGGTCAGATGTGTCTGAACTTTGGCCCCTCACAAAAGTTCAAAAGGTGTGGTTCTGCTTTGAGGCTCCAGCCCCAGACCTCATGAATGGCTTTTTGCAAAATATCTTAATGACTAGAACACTCAGAGAAGTGAAATCTGTGTTCCGGCTACTCCTCAGCTCAAGGAGAGTTGATTCCCCAAAATGCCATGCCCAATGTTCAACTAGAGCCGGCTGCAAGAATGAAAGAGGCTGATGAGAAGATTCTCTCTAACCTTTCTTTCCAGGCTGAGCCATTGTGTAATCAAAAGAGGAAAAGTCTTGAAGTCAAAAGACAATACAGAATTGAGAGGATTGGTGCAGATAAATGCAGTCCACCTGTGGATAGATAGGTAGAGTCTACTCCCTAACCATTTGTAACATTTTTAAAAATTTATTTATGAGACATACCATGGATAAAGACAGTAGTGATAATGTCCATTCTACCAGCTTTCAATATGCTACAAAACGGAAGACGACAGAAAGAAATGTATATGATTAGAAAGCTAGTCAAACTGACTATTTTTTAATATTAACTCATAAGTGATGATAGAAACCAGCACCTGACATATTAATGCCTAGAGTTAGGGACAAATTCTTCTGAAAAATTCTTTTGACTGATTTATAAATTCATAGTATTTGGTAATTAAAGGGTTTTCAATTGTATAAAATTAGATTAAATTTCAGTATGCTATCTGTCCATTATTTTTTATTATCATTTTCAAATGATAAATAACAAGAAGGCAAAAAAATTCCTTCACTTTCAACTCTAGACAAGAATATGGAGGTAGTTAAGAATGAACAGGATAGAAAAACACCATGACATCTGAGAACTGGTTTTGACAGAAATATTTCTAGCATTAATTGGAGCATTGTAAGTAAAATGTGGAAGACTTTGTGCAGATTCATAGTCAGTGCAGCAGTAATAATCCTTGACACACATTATTTTTGAGCCACTGCTGCCCCTATGCAATGTGTTAAAATGAACTTGCAAACCCAATCAGAAGATGTCACAAACATTAGTGCTCTGCTCCTCAGCACACAGTAGTGAGTCAGGGCAGGCCTCTGGGAGACTTGAAACCAGTGCTGGAGAAGGGCAGCAAGGCAAGAGGAGCCCTCAGAGGTTTAAACTCTCACACTTCTGTAGCTAAACTTGGTCTGACTGGGAACCAGCAAACACTGCAGCCGCTGCTCTTTCTCGTGCTATCTGTAAACACATGTGCCCTGTGCATGTAGGAGGTTCTTCTGTAAAAGAAAAGACACAACTAAACCCCCATGTTTTTTCAGATCAGAAAAACTATCTTTCTTATATTGTTTATTAACCACAGATTTTACTCCATCAGGCTTCTTTTTAAATTGTCTTACAGTATTGTACTCCATCTCTGTTTAAAAGAAAGTAAATATATATATATATATATGTATATGACCTATATGGATCACAATATTTCTCGGCATGTGCTCTCTGCTACCCAGTTTACATGGACAACAAGGATGATAGAATTTCCACAGTTTTTTCACCTTTCATACCCATTCCAGATTCTTCAAGGTTCTCTGAGGAACTATTTTTAAGCATGCTATTTAATCGTCCATAGGAAGCAGAAATCCACTAATCTGAATTCAAAAATGCCTGCTTACTTTGGTACATGAAGCTATTTAAAAAGTGGTTTTTTACCAGAACATACATAATATTTTTTGAGTAATTACAGGGATTGTGAAAGCACAAATACAAAATGTCTGTTGTATATAAAATTCCTGCATAGGTGGAACCAGGTATTGCTACTTGCTCCTTATTTAAAGTTGTCATTAACATAAACAAAAGGTAAATACTTTCCAATTACTCCATACCCCTTCTATCCTTAGAGGGTCAGAATCTGTGAGTATCCAATTCAGTTCTGGAGGGGTCCATTTTCCACTGGCACACAACCAAAGCATCAAGTACTAGCACTGAAATATGTTGAATAGCTGAGCATTTCAGGGGGTGAGATCTAAACCTGAAGCAAATCTCAGTTTGCAGACTGAGTTCATCTCTAATATATGCTCAGGTTCAAATACATATTTATTTTAAAAATGGTCCCGGAGTAGATACACACTGGAAACATCAGGGATGCATTGGTTTTGCTTTACGTGTCTTCTGAAGAGTACAGTAGTGCTCTTCAATGGATGGGCATGTGGAGAGGATCAGTCATCCATCTGATTATAGTTGCAAGGCATGGGGTGCCATAATCACAGTATATGAAATGCTGGACTGAGGAAAGTCCTGAATATACAACTGTATATTAGTGGGCATTTCTTACACAATAATATTATATCTCTAGAACAATATCTCCTGTATTTTAGTAAGAAACACTATGAACATGATAGTAAACAAAATTGCAGACAAGCCTCACTTTGTCGTTTTCACAAACAAGGAGATCCTAACAAATTAAACATTTATGGTTCTTTAGATCTAGACAACCACAAAAAAATTCTTCAAACAAGGGTTCTGCGGGCTAAATTCTGAAGTAGCTACAGACCCAATAGTTTTATCAACTGCTGATTCATCTGAGGCTGAAAAGATCATGACCAAATGTCTTGTTCTTCTACCAGTTTCACCAGAACTCAAAGGATCAGTTTTGCACACTCAAACCCCCCCTCCTGTCTTCACAGGTCCAAACGCTTCAAGCCAAATCTCCTGACCTGGCCCTTATTGTTAGAGATCAGGGCCAAATTGCGGACTTAAATGCAGGCACTTATAGTTTATGACAAAACCATTCCTTGCTTCTCAGAGTGAGATTTAGGCAGAAACGATTTTATTCAAAACAAATCTGATAAAAGGGAAAATGACAGGAGTGAGACATGGCTCCTCCTCCCACAAAGGATGTTTCCTCACTAGCAGAATCCTACTTTCCTTTTCCCTCCCTCAGTCTGACAATTTCAGAGTGCCAAGACATGGAAATCATCTTTCCACTGGTGACATCTGTCTCCCCAAAGAGCTCCGGAGGCCATTATTGTGATAGCTTTGGAGTCTGTCATATGATTAGGTGAATATCGAACAATCTGGGACTTCATTTTCTTAATGCCAGTGGCTCACATTTGACTGTCTGGTGTCCTGGTTTCAGCTGGGATAGATTTAATTTGCTTCCTAGTAGCTGGTACAGTGCTGTGTTTTGGATTTAGAATGAGAATAATGTTGATAAGACACTGATGTTTTAGTTGCTGCTAAGCAGTGTTTACACTAAATCAAGGATGTATCTGCTTGTATCTCACACCACCCCATCAGTAAGGAGGCTGAGGGGCACAAGAAGCTGGGAGGGGACCCTGCTGGGACAGATGACCGAAACCGGCCAAAGGGCTATTTCAGACTATATGACACTGTGCTCAGTGGAGGGGGAGCATCTGTGTGGTGTTTGGCTATCACTGGGTTAAAGTTCAAGAGCTGGAATTAATACTATATGTGATTTACTTCTTTTTCTTTTTTTGTGCTAAAAACAAGGAAAAGTTTAAAATAAATTTATGTATTTATAGAGTTTATAGTTTAGGAATGCCTTCTCTTTCATTTATTGTATGGTATATATCTGTCATAACTATCAGTCAGCATCGTCCATTTATGCATCTACTAAAAACATTGAGTTCTCATTGTGGAAGGCATGATGCCTACGAACATGTTAGAAAGCTTTATCTGCCGCTTTTTTTGCAAACAGAGACTTCAGAGTACTCTCATTAATGAAACGTAAGTGAAAAAGATTTTTTAAAGCAATAGCTCTCCTAAGGAATGGCATTTAAAAGGAGTGGTGATTAGTATCAGAAACAAGTCAAAAAAGAGTTGAAGAAGTTTTAAGCATCCTTTTCAGCATGTCTATCAATAGAAAGCTGACAATAGTATTATTGCTATTTACATATTGGTAACACACTGGTATGAATTTGCATAACGTATTGTAGTTCTGTGCTCTAGGGACTTGCATTGTAACATATTGGTGCTTAATGAACTCTGAAAAAATTGATTTTCCACAGAGTAAATTAAGGAATGCATTATAGCTGTTAAAGCAATCTTAAGGGAAATCTGAGGCTTCCACTGCAGCACCGTGCTTAGTAAGTAATAAATTACATGTTATACTTATTTGCCTTAATTCATGCTAATTTTGTCCAATTAATGTATCACAGTAATTCAGAAGCCTGTCACAGGAGAGCTAATTATTTATTGGATTTTTGTGTTCAGCTCCCTAGGAGTCTACTAGCAAACAAACTTGCGACTGTCTTTCTGTTAGGTCCACAATGACATTCTTATGTCTTACTGGGGGAAGAAAAAGAATGTTATTCTTTTTTTGTTTGTTTGTTTCAGTTATATAAAGGGATCGTTACTCATTTAAGTTAGTTTTTGTTTACAAATTGGTGTCACGTCATGACAGACTGACATACTGTTAGAAGGAAATCCAATGTTTTTCCTCTTTCTGTAAATGCCTGAACATGACATAATTCTTCTTAAAGACCATGGCAGTACTTTTCACCATCTGAAAGCTTCTTCCTAGTGGTGTGTAAAGTTAAAGGAAAAAAACATTTCCATTCTTTTCACTACAACTTGCTTTTCAAAATCCAATGGCTTGAAAAATCACAACATGCCCATAGCAATTGATACTCCTTCCAAAAAATTAGATTTTTAACTGTGGCAGAATGTTAATTCACAGCAAAAAATGAATTATTTATGAGATTAATTTGTGCAATTCATACCTATAAATAATATGGCAGTTGCTAAATAATTTGCACAGTGTGATAAGATGCAGACATCACAGTTAAACAATAAGAGAATCACCAGCTGTGAAATACCCACTATCTGCTGGTATTCTGTCATGCACAAGCATTTACAGAAAATTATTTGTTGGGGGTGGAAAGTATTAGATTTGATACTTGGCTTCTACTCATGGATAGCAGAAGAATACTTGTCAGTTGATTACTGTCTTCTACCCTACGTGAAAAGAAGTGGTATTTCTTTAAATGTATAATGCAAAGTGATGTTACCAGCAGGCTACATAAAATCATGTGATGTAACCTGCCATAATATGATGCACATGACCGACTGTGTCACAAATTTAAAGAGACTTATTTTAGAAGAACTGTTCAGAAAAAAAATATTACCCCTTCTCCTTTTCAGTCAGTTGCCATTGATCTGTGTTTGCCTATAGCCAAATGAATACCTGATAGTTCAGTAAACGTCCCTGAGCAATATACAATCTTACACTGTAGCTATTATTATCACTTTAAAAGCATCTGTCAAGTACTTCAGAGTTTTCTATGACTGTTCTTCAATCTCTGCCTTTCTAGCACGCACGCAATAGCTCATCAAGGAATTAATTATCCGGTCCTTGTTTCTTGGAAAACAGTTGTTTAATTGTTTATGGCATTCAGAATTTGAAATTGTTTTTTTCATTTTCTTTCTTGATTTCTCCACTCTGGAAAATATAAAGCCTGCACTTAAAGTTAAACATGTTTTAAATCCCATCAAAGCCAGAAGAGATAATGACTGAGCTTTCCTCTTAACTAGGAGCTTTATTTTCAGACCTGCATTACCACAACATTCTGGACAAGGGTACAGAGTATGTGCACACCTTCCAAGGGTGGGAGCACATGTGGCCAACCACACCATGCAAACATGATGGCTGTTTGATGACTGATTCAGACAGAGGGGTGAACTGTGCAAAAGAGCAGCAGCCAGCAAAGAGAACTCAAGAATCAGGAAGAAATAAATCTGATGACAACGTCAGAAAATTCTTCCTGTCAGCTAATACATCAGCTTTGAAAACCCAGTTTCCTGAAAGTATTCATAACTTTTTTCACTTCTCAATCCTTTCTTCCTACGAGTAGTCTGCATCATTGCCTAAGACAAGTGTAAATAGCCTCTTCTTGTGAGCCATAATGCACAAAATCTGACATGAAAAGCCACCTTAAACATTAATGATATGGACAGGTGACAGAAGGTTTGCATTGTAAAAATGTCCCACTGTGTATAGATAGAATAGGAAAAAGTCTAAAACAAGAACTGGAATCCCTAGTTAGGATGAATGTTTAAGGTGACCATGCTTACTCTTGTTATGCTAGTGCATTTACTTCTGCTAGACGTAGTAGAAACTTTTAAGCTAACACTTGTGTTGCTTTAACCTAATGTAGAAACTTGAAAAAATACCCCACAGTATCAAAATCTCTTGGAGAGGGAAGGCTGGTAATGAGGAACTAGATATTCATTAGAGACACTGTCTGTAATAGAGACTATGTTTGCTCCTTCCTTCTCTAGGCCACCTTCCTGTAGAGCCCAGCTGCACAAAGAAGGTAGGGAGGAATAGTATTGTACTTCCCTTCTTCTTCTTTCTGCTTGTGCCTTCTAATAAGGACCTCTCTTTGAAACCCTCTTCTTGCCATGGAGGCAGCCGCTTTTCTGCTAGCTGTTTCATTGGGTTCTTGTCTGGTCATTCAGATTATGACAAAAGAAATCCAATTTCAAACACCTTCTGGTACCTCAGAAATGGATGGGAACCTTGAGTCACACAGCAGCAAGTCACACAGCAATGCTGTGAACTTCAACTGCCCAAGAGTTCATCTGCAGCCTCTGGTAACACCTGTAGATCCTAATTTCTGCATCTGTAATTTTCCCAGCACCAATGTATTTTTTCATTCCTCATGACAAAAGACATGTCCTGACACACTATTTCTTTCCAATGAAAACACAACACCTTTCTCTACAACCAGAATATCTTTGTCTCCCTTCTTTTTCTCCCATGCCCTCCTGCCACCTCTGTGGCAAAGACCCATCAGCAAAGGGTTGCATATCTTTCTTTTCAGACTGCCTAGATTTTAGTAGCCTTTCATCACACAACAATTAAGAAAAGATCCTCATGAAAGCAGAAATATGTATTTAAGATAACATTCACAATGCAGATTATTTTTGTAATTGGTATCTATAGTGTTTCCTGCCACACCAAGTCTGTTATGTTATGTCAACAGGCTGTCGTTGTCACGGCATAAAATATACCTAAAAAAAAAAAAAGACGCTTTTACAAATTATTCAGGTTCCCAAATCAATCCTGGTTTCAGCAGTTTCAGAAAACAGTGAAGAGCTGTTCAAAATAAATGCATCCTTCTAAGCCACAAGCAGATGCAGAGCCTGCAAAAATGTCTTTTTGGCAGTTCATGTTACCATGGACAAAATCAGTGCAAGTATCACTAGAGAGAGAAAAAGAAACATGTAGATAGTCTCATAAAACTGCAAGCTTTTATAAACTGCTTTCATTTATTCACTGAATTCAGAAACAGATTATTTAGAGACAGGGAGAACAATGACAGCAACACTTTTAAATAACTAAGCAGCACCTGGGCCTCAATTACAACAGTAAATTAAAGCAGAAATTATATAATGGAAAAGACAACTCAGCATTAATTGTAGAATTACATAACTATGCAGGTTAGAAGGATGTTCCAGAAGTCATTTGGTTTGACCTTCTGCTCAAAGCAGATCCAGTAAATCAGGTTTCCCTCCTGGTGAATGATTATCTTACTGGAGCACAACAGGAATCAGAGATAGCTAATCAAGTAAAGAAGTTAGTGGTTTCCTATAGAGTGAATTGTAGCAATAGGGAAGACAAGAGAGAGGAAATTTAAAAGAGGATATAAAAATAAGGCAAACTATGGCTACAAAGATAAGTTGCAGGCGACCACACATCCTACATCTTGCTTCCATGTTGCCTTGCAACATTGGTGACTGAATGAATTGTGCTAATAGACACCCGTTGCAGACCTTTGCTTTCCTGCCCACCAGCAGTCAATCAAGGTGAAGAATACCCAGATTCCTGCTTAGAGGACTCATTTATGACCATATTCCTCATTCTGAGCACCATGAGCAGTTCAAGTTCCTGTCACATGTATGAAAATATTGTGTTTCTGTTTCATGTCTCTCAAAACACTATCAAAATAAACTATAGCTATTTTTCTATCATTTGAAAGGTGACTTTCCAATTTTATCCAGTTTGAAAACAAGCTTATTTCTTTCTTATGATATAATCAAGCTGGTTAGCAGAAATAGCAGGAGTTCTGCTTCCTTATCATGACCTCATATTATTGTAGGTTCTTTTTATTCCATCTTGGCATACATTTAAGTGCTTCCTCAAGAGAGAGGAGGGAACACAGGCATTGATTTTATACTGCTGGCTGCTACAACTGCAATTGCCAACTTTCTACAAAACTGTTTCTTGCAAATGATGGTTCCATATGTAAATAGAGGATGTGCAATAATCATCTTCAAAAATATAATTCAATAAAATCACTTATGAAGAGACCCATTACACGAGTGATGCCCCCTGACGTGCAATTCACTCTGTGGTCCATTGCAGGGTTGCACCTCACCTGCTGCTCATACTGGATCTCACCATTATATTTTTAAGTGTTTTATATTGTTCTGCTGGAATTAACAGAGGGACTGGCTTGAGATCTTCAGGTGAAATGTGTGATAGAAATGCAAATAAACTACTAGCTTGCTATTTGATGCAGAGACAGCTACATAGCTCTACTTAGACATTACATTTGCTTTCCATGCCTATCAGTATGCACTCAGAGATTGATAGATGATGGTTTCATAATTCTTAAATACTTTTTTGATATCCTAAACCTATAGAGCCTTCAGACATTTTCTTCAGGAGATCTGGAATACTTTGCTACTTGAAATAAAAAGAGCTTCAATTGCCAGGGTTTTAAATCCAAACATTTAAGGCATTGATTTTACTTAGTTTTTCTAAAGTAACTCCTTTAGGAAATTGAGTGCTACATTGCTAATTTTAACTTTATTCATTTTAAACTGCTCCAGGATACTAGCACAAAGGGCACTGTAAAAATTGCATTGTGCTGTATTAGGTTTGAATAGGATGAGTTATAGAACTGTTTGAGACTTTGAATTTTCAGAATGTAGTTATTACAATGCTTATAACACTAAAGGCTTTTTATGTGTGCATTTTATATTTGGGGTTTTTTTTTAATAATCATAACTTCTAAGTAATTCAACTATACATAGTCTGTAACTAAGACTTTATAATGTTTTCTATAGCAATACATCTTGTACATCTCTATCAGAGGATTTTATACAACAGTTATTCACACCTACATAAATATAATTTAAAATGTAAATGTTTGTGGTTAAATTACAGTGGAAATTCACTTCTTTTTATGCAATGGATCTTTACAATATTTCCAGTCTTGATTAACTTGCAATGGGATTTTTCTTGTGGAATACAATAAATATGTTCACCTTGTATCAATTCGAGTACAGCACGCATATAGTAAGTGGTTATATGCTCAGAATAAGAAATGCAAAATGAAGCAATTTGTAATGTATTTTGAATTTTAGAACATTTTTTCAAAAGAGATTTGGAGGTTTATGACTTACAGTAGCTCAATTAAATATAAAATAAAAATGCAACAAAGATTGTACTCCTTTTCGTTTGGTGATTATACAAATTTATCCTGAACTGTTTCATTGATTTCAGTAAAAACTAGTTCAGAATACTTAAACTTTTAGAAGAATATTGTCATTTCATCAGTGTATCTTTCCCATAAGAATTCCCTGAAAAAATAGATTACAGTGTGAAAATGTAAATGATGATGATAAAAAGAGATTCTCTTTTTTCCCAGTTATTTGTCCCAATATCATGTATAATCTAGCATTCACTGGAAGAGACAAATGTCCGACACAAGAAAACATAGAATTACTTTAAAGGAAATGAGCAAAATTTGAAAAATACTATGAGTAGAGAGAGGAAAATAAGATATCCAAACAGATAAATATTGGCTTTGGAAGAACAAATAAAACATTCCTTAACTGCTCTTTCAAGACCAGTGGAAAATATTGCTCACAGACACAGGATTTTTTTTCCTAGTCTCTCTCAACACTGGATAATTTGTGAAGGAATAACTTAGTGTAGAAAAAACAAGGAAGATGAACATAAGCAATGTTTTAATAGATATACCACCAAACTTCAGCAGGTCATTGGGGAGACAGATCGATGGAATGTATGTTATCACTAACATCAAAAAGAATAGATCTATCACAGGAAAAACACCCCAAACTATTTAAAAATTTAAAGCATTATCTATGGAATTTTTATTCAAAGGCTTTTTTGAACAATTGTGTTTGCTTGCACACTTTCTTGACAATAGAAAGTTCCCACAAACCCTATCCTCATGGTTAAAATAATACACAAAGTTTTTAGATTCACCGTGTTATTAGATTTGATACGTATAGTTCTGTTTAAAAATATATATGCATTAGTGATTATAAGTTGTCTTTAAAGAAAAAGACTAATTTTGCTGCCATCCAACAGGAAAAAAACCCAAAACTAAACGAATATCAGAAAATGATACACATTTTTGCTATTATGTTCTCTATATTAAAATACATGTTTATCACAATAAACCTTGTACTACACAGCATAACTTGTGTTATCTGCCTGAGTCACATCCAAAAGAGACTGAAATGCATGGTTACTTTCTCACTGGTGTTAGTATTTCTTGGAGCAGGTCTTTTGTGTATTCCCAGTGTGTCCTTCATTTTGATCCTGTAGATCCACCCTTTTCCTCCCTGAGGCCGATGGAATTTGTGTGTTTATCCCTTCCCACTTGTTCTGTGCTGCAGTACAGCAGACCCTTTACTGGTGAACTGAAAGTGCAGAGTTTGTGCTAAAAACACCCATTGACTTGAATAGCACAAAGGCCTCCAAAGACCTTCACCCTGCTACTCAAATTTGGGCAAACACGGCCTGATGGGCCAAGGAGACTGGGGACAAGAGCAGTCACTACCAACACAAACCAGAATTATCACCTGGAGCCATGAGCATGTTTGTAATATCCACATCCTGCTGCTAAGCTGGGGAGACCAGAGAATTCTCTTCCTGAGAGAAATAATAACCACAAATCTATTACAATTTTTTGAAAAATAGAAGGCGTAAATAAGATGCGTGATGCGTTCTACAGCTTTTACTGTAAAATAGTCTGATTAATCTAAATTAACCTAATGTAATAAACTATTTACTTTTCCAGTGGTGAAATCTGCAGTGGATTAGAGAAGAAGAAAACTGTTTCACACTTCTTTTACAAGCTGTATAATGGCTGCTATCTTATTTAAAAAACAGAATTTTACATACAAGTGGGAAATGTTGCTCATCCCCATAGAGAAAAAATTTCATTAAAATATTCTTGTTGTCTGATGAAAAGTCAAAACTTTATCTATCAAGCAGAAAATAAAGTTATTTTTAAAATGTCTTGCTTTTTCCATCAAATTAGTTTTGAGTAATCATATTCAATTTCATTTCTATGAGTTGCTTTGCCTGAACAAAATATTTATACAAAACAATCAATGTTTAAAATAAAATCATTTACTTTGGTCTTTTTTCATGTCCTAATCAGGCCTAAAGTTTCATTCATTGTGGTTATTTTGGATAACTCAAACCATTCTTCCCTTGGGGATGAGGATAAAAAGTAGAATACTGGAACAAAGCCATTGAAATGTATTTGCAGTCAGAATTAGTCAGAAAATTTACCCCATGGAAAATTTCAAATAGGAAAGAAAGTGTAAGAAGTGGAAATATTTATGTACGGAAATTATCTACCAAGAGTCGTCCCCCAGTTTTCCTTTTCCAGAGGAGTGTTGCATGATCAAGACATTATACACAGAGTAGTAGCTTTTCTCAGCTAATCTGACTAAAGAAAATCCCCAGAAGATGTAACGTAGCTCAGCAATCCAGCTATCCATTTACTACTGGAGAGACAGGGAAGATGACCTACTGCTCTTCTAATCTCCACACTGAAAGCACTAGAGTAGCAGCCTCCCAGCCTGCTGACACGTGGTTCTTACACTCTTTCTTAATACAAAAACCAGATCTCTTCCATGAAAAAAGAAATGGGTTTAGGTCACAAACCCAGCTGGCCATTGGAAAAAAAAACCCCAAATAGTGAAATATAACTTCTCACACTCGTTTGACCCAAGACTCTCTTCAGAGTTAGAGGGAGCAGCAGTCACCTCTGAGTCACAATTCCACTAAAACAAGTCAGAAAAATTTTACCCAAAAGTGTCTATTTCTCTCCACAGACTTCCACAATTGTTGGGGTAATTCGTTCAGATATAGATCCACAAAAGTCGGTGACATTAGTCCCCGTTCTGGTCTTCAGTCACATATTGTTTTAGTGGAAGGAGAGAAAGGAAAGGGAAAAAAGACTTCACTTGAATTAAGAAGTTACTTTTACTGTCTCTTCTAAGCTTCTTTTGTCCAGGCCTAGAAGCTATTTCACAGATCTCTTTCAAAAGACTTTTACACTGTTTCCTGAAGAGTGGCAAACCAGAAATTTTCAGTCTCGAATCTTCTGTGTACTTCCATGTGGCTCCCACAAATTTTCAGCAATCAAAGCTACACTGATATTTTGTAAAAGAAAACTAAACACCTTTGTTCTGAATAGTGGTTTTGTTCAACTTCCATATTCAGCTCAGTGAAGTAAACAGTAAAATTATGTGTGTACATTTTGATATATTTCTGCAATTCTAATTAATTTAACTGTATTAATATTTTAAAATAAAGTTTCAAGAAATGCTAGTTTGTGGTCTCTATTCACATCTCAATAAAATATTTTTAATTTACATGGACTTCTTTGAAGCCAGTGGACTCAGTCCACTGTAAGTGACAACAATGTCTGCTCTGTGGCCATAACTTTTTCCTAGTAGAATTCCATCTGTAAATGTAGTCTATGGCATATTACATTGGAGGCTAAAAATTTGCTGCAGAAATCCAGTTTTGAACTTTGATTTTTTTTTTCACTTAAATTGCTAGCTTAATGAAGGAGTTTAAGGATATTTTGCCAGCAAAGTATGTAAATAAAGAGATGGCTGAAAGAAGAAGAAAAATAATAATGAGAGCATTTTTAGATCCTTTCAACATTCCTAAACAGCTATTCTTACATTTATACTATTAAAATAGAAAACACTTATGATGATCTAGAGAGATCACTCCACTCATCCTCTACCCCAAAAGAGGGGTCAGCATTTAGGATGCCAGCCAGGATATAAAACACAACTTTCTTTTTGCCTATCACAACATGAAAATATCAAGAAAGTCATATTTTCAATAGTTTTCAGGAGTCCAGTCAAGGAGTCTAGCTATATAAAAGCAAATTAAATACTAGTCACCTGAATGTTTCTATATTCTAGTTCCAGTTGCCAATTATCTACATCTGCACATAAGGCCTGACCTAACCTCCATTGAAATCAATGTCTATTACTTTACCATTACATTTCATGAACTTATGGATAAGCTTCTATCCAGGCCCCCACGTGGAAAAATTGCACGCACAACTGCAAACATGCAATGTTTCAAACAAGTTTGACTACTTAAAACCTTTTTTCTGGAAGTTTGATCCACAAACAAACACAAATCACCTTGTTAGAAGAAAATCTCTCCTGCTAAATTGAAACATCATTTTCAAAATCAGAATATATTAATTAATAAGATCACTAATGAGGGGCATTTTCATCTCTTCTCAGATGACTTCATACACCTGAATAACTGGAGTTCCTTCAAGCAGCTCTAATAACAGCTCTTAACAAAGCAACAAAGGCAGACATGAAAAATTTAGATATCTACAGAGAACCTTTAAAAAACACTAAAGCTCTGTTTTACTTCTTGTTTCTTGAACAGCAACGTTTTACCATTCTGAGTATTTGCTGTACAATGGAGATGTTAATAGTTACCCTCAGACTGTACCTTATCTTTTAATGTAAATCTCTTAGGCAGTGCATTCACGTCTCATGTCCTTTCACAGTGCAGCTCACTTAGAGACAAAAGAAAGAGGAATTTGTTTCAATTGAACTATTCCTTTTTAACACACAATTTCCACCTCCCTTGCAGAAACTGCCAAAAGGAAAATCAAGGATTGAGATTACCTTTTTTTTTTCTTCAAGATTTGAAAAACCTGTAAGGTCATGGGGATTTTTAAAACTTGTTTGCTATTGACCAAAGTGCCATTAAAGCACTTGCTTGTTGATGGGCTGTCAACTATGGGACAGTCCTACACCTCTAATCTTCTAATTGTACAGTCTTTTAAGATGCTATCATCAAATCTTACATTTGTCCAGTTGGAAACTGCTTCCAAGTTTTACACTTTTCCAACCACTGCAAATAAATTTGTTTTACTACAAGAACAATAAAAGACCAATTATGTTGATCATATATTAGTCTCAGGCTTGGCAAAGTGCTGAACTTACATTTGTTTACATGTTCAAATCTAATGTTATTATAGATGTGTATGACTAGGAAGTGTTCTGTATGGATATTTTAAATATCCTACTAGAAATTACAATAGTAAATTTTTATAAGTTTTTCTACTTTCAGATGTATGTTGCTTATACATAATAAAGAACGAAGTCTTATCCAATCTGAATTTAACCAACTTAGAAATGTACATTTTTGCTATTTGTGTTACACAGAACATAATAGAAAAATATGCATTGCCTAAAGACTTTAAAAATTATGACAACCTTGTAATACAAAATATTCTAAGCAGAGGTGTACCCAGTCACTATTTCAAAGCCTCATTATGAGGGAATGTATTTAATCAAGAATTTGTGATGAACCTTTTGTCCATCACTTTGCTCTGTAGAAATGCTCAAAATGGTATAATAATGCCCATATCCATCTTTCTACCGTCTTTTCAGACCCTGCACAAAATCTCAACACAAAGGGACTGCTGGTGTTCATGGAGCCTGAAGTTCAACATTTTTCCTTGTCTCCAAAAGGAGAAGTGAAGTAAAGGTTATCTCCAACATACATCTTAGCACTAGGTAAGCACAGAGTGGAAAAACCTCTGTATCAACACCCAGAATGGTGTTACAGCTGTTTTCATGCTCTATTCTCTAAAGCTCCAACAGTGTGACCTGTCTCCAGCCCCTTTTGATAACAAGATCTGGTTCCCTGGCTAAAAACTGCAACAAGGTCATAACTAAGAAAAGGACTCTAGCATTTCTTGTATTAAAACATACCACATAAATGTACAAAAAATTCAGAATTATTAGGAAACAGGAGGAGCAGAAATAGAATATACTGTAAGTAATACAGTATGTTTCAATAATTTATTTCAAGATTTGCGACCAGATCACACAAGTGAATTTAATCAGTGCAAATATTATCATTTGGTATTTCTGTATATCTTCTAAACGGGGGTGTTGTTTTTTCTCCATCAGAGGTCTACACTGAGCACTATTGTCAACATTCCCACCAAGGAAAATATGACCAAAACTGGTTCATAATATCTAAGACCTACACAAGGGACACAGCTGCTTTTGGGAGACTTTACCTTAATACTGGCATTGGACATAAGCCTTGATTTAAGTTCCCAGGCAACGGATCTATTAAAGCTATATTACTAAGGTTCACACTACCCCTGAAAGCTTTATTAAATGATTATTTCATAGCATGGAGGGAAATGTATTGAAAATTAATATGCAGCATCAGCCAGTCATGGCTCATACCTGAGGTGTGCTCTTTGTATCCAAAAGCAGAAATTTCCAAATAAGAGCAGGTATGTGAAATTTCTCTTATTAACTTTACTTTTCTAGTCTGACTTCTGGAGCTACAGTGAGTGGGAGGAATGGCCATTTCTAGAGCTGATTCCAGTTTTTTTCTATATTCAGAGCCCAATTTCATGTAGGATGCACTGCCCTCTGGGAGTGCCCCTCTGCTTCTGCTGGCCATAGAAGGAGCCTAGCTGCCTCACTTTAATGGCTGAAGCAAAACATGAATCCCAACTTACATGAAAAGAGTAAGTATCCATCCAACCCATGGGATTCTGACAGACTCAAAGAAACACTTTGAATATTTACAGAATTCAGTGCATTAGGCCATTCTTATTGTAGAAAACAATCTGAGACAACTAATGCCAAGTAAAATCATGCCCACATGCATTTCTTCAAAAGGATTTTTCAGAAACAGCTAATTAGCTAAACTTTTACAGTGTTGCTATACTCAGAATATACATAATTTCTTTTCTAAAAACACAATTACATGTTTTATGAAAGCTATTTTTTAATGAATAGTTAAGACCTCTAAATAATTTAAAGATACAATTCAAACGTAACAAAGTTTGTCATTTTACATTGTTAAACCGCTAAGAAATGTATTAATTGGGATCATGTCGTTCTAAAGTTATGAACAATTAAGGAAATGGACAGGTTCTCTTGTTGACTTCAATTAATTTGGAAGGTGAGGGCTAGGAAAAGCCCAGGCAGGTAGCTCCTACCCTACGAGCACCAGGTGGCAGCCCAGCGTAGACTGACAGGTCTTCATGTTCTCCTGCATTCCCCAGGCCAAAAGCTTTCCTTGTTACAGCATTGTCTGCCTAACCCTGTTCTGAAAGTCTTCCACGCTTTTCTATATGCTAAATAACATATACCCACCCTGGGATTTAAGGGCAGAAAATAAGATTAATGTTTTTCATAAACTTGCCCACAGTGCCTTACTGATGCTGAAAGGACAGGGAATTACTTAAGGCGTATTTCCACAAACTGAGCTCTGAATTTTGTGGACAGACCACATTAGTACACCCCCAAAAGTTAAAACAACCTATAAAACCATGTACAGGAAATATGAAGTATATAAGTCTTTTATCTACTAGAACACGATGTTTTGCACAGAACATATAGCAAAGATAATTTCAAATCTCTCTTACTCAAAATAAAAAAAAAGTTTAAAAAAGTCTTCTCCAAAATTAACACTGAAAAATCTCACAAAATTGGGATCACATATACAGATAGATGCAATTTCTAAAAAGGAATAATAATAATAATAATAATAATAATAATAATAATAATGATGATGATGATGATGATGATGATGATGATGATGATGATGATGATGATGATGATGATGATGTTTGTTGGGATGGTCATCCTCCTAAAATGCAGCAAAAACTGTCCTATGAGGACATTAACTTTGAGATAAATACATACAGACCTTTACCAGAGCTGCAAAATGGATCTCTCGATACATTTCCCCGTCATGTTTCACCTATCTGTTTTCAGAGAGCTACAGATTTTACTAGTTTAATTACAGTTTATCATTTGGTATCAACATACTCAAATACTATTTAATAAAGTTCAAATAAATTTTTAAAAAAGAAATATCTGCACAAAGAAAAGACATTGAAGTCAGATATTCTAGAAAATATCACTAGAGATGACCAAAGGAATTGGAATTTGACAAACTGTACTAGCTAACATCAATGAGCCACAGGTAAAACAGAGTAGTCCTGCCCTTCTCAAGCCCTTTTTTTCTCTTCCGTCCTGAAGTGGTACAATTTCTGAGTAATAATAGCATGGTTTTATTCCACAGAGTCAGTCCTTTTGAGCATTCTGAGCGGGATCTGCTGACTTTGGTAAGGAAGAAAAAGAAAGTTTTAATGCTTTTTAATGCAGCTAGACTTGCAAAACCATCACAGCTGAGAAAGATGGATTCTCTTCCTCCCTGTTCCTCTTCAATAGAATTCTTTAAAATGACAATGAAAAAATGCCTTGTTGACATAGGTCATTAAATGTGGAAATTCCCAGGCATGAAATGTGCTAAAGAAGCAGGGTTCTGTGCCTGCAAATAGGCTTGTAGGACAGGTGCCCCATAAATGACTTGGAAGCAATACATATTTTCTCTGAATCAAACATGGATGGGGACACACACCATGCACTGAAAAACAGCTCACATTCCTCAAGTCACTTAAGGGTAATCACAGGACTTTTCCAACCAGAATCCCACTGGCTCTGAAGCAGCTGAGGTGAGCCCATACCAAGTCTTGTATGTACAACTCTAGTCCAGGCTTTTGTGTCCAGGCTGTTCCCCACCATCTCCATACCATCCTGTTTCCATATAATCCAGAATGCTGACTCCCCTCAGGACCAAAGGGAGAGAACTGCTGGCAGAATGCTTTGTCCAAAGGTATACTGACACAAGAACTGACCTTTTCCTGATATCAATATGTAACAAAGCCTGCTTTCCTCTTGGGTCATCTTTAGCACAACTCTGAGGTTCATTTAGAGGGATGGATTTTTGTTATGAACTATTTTCTATTATAGTTGCCTTCAGACTGTATCCATTGTACAAATTGAGATGACTGTTATTATTAACATGGCAAGTAGTGCATAACATAGGCACCTATTGAGATTTTTTCATCAATCAGAAATAAACCTTTTTCTAACCACACATGCAACACTTGCTTTGCTGTGTGTTATAATATGAACTATCTGCCTGTCAATTTAGAAAGCAACTTTAATTGATTTTCAAATTTCAGGCACCATTACAAAGAACTATTTTTATTTTATTGCACTGATTTCTACTTTGTTGTTTCCTTTTACATTAGTCTGTTGAGGTTTATTT
>VZSR01000262.1:4008801-4041446 GCA_013398615.1 Brachypodius melanocephalos | reverse complement strand
CGAAACACATGGGCAGATACTATATACAGCATCTATGTAGGTCAATTAGACCCAGTGGCAATGGTTGCATCATTACCCAGCACAGACATAATCACTTTGCGTACCAAGCACAAAAGTCATGGACACATTCAGAGGGTGCACACCTACATATTCCAATACTGAAGCATTTTTCAGACGGACTAACACAACTTCAGAATTTCAAATGTGAACTTAAAAACAAATCCTGAAATATCTTTTTCTATTATATTTCTTAAATTCTATTCCAAATGCTCTCAGCTGCCTTGGTGATTTGGTCTAATTTTGTGTGTACATGAAAATAAGGAACTTATTTAAAGCAAGCTGAAACTGGTCCATATTAAAATGAAAAATGACAGAAGAAATATGAATGAAGATGTTTATAAGTCTACAAACAGGTGGAATAAACGTGCTGTGCTGAAAACATCCTATTGAGATAAATGCTGAAACAAACTAATGGAGACTTGTTTTCTAAACTGTGACGACACAATATTACTTCTGCCCCTCTGTTTGTAATTACATTGCTTTCAATTTTATATATTAAACAGTTCCCCAGCTGCTCTTTAGAAAATAATAAATTGGGTAATTCTAAGAACAACCACATATGGTTAAGATAATTCAAGAGAGACAACTGAATAATGCAATTCATCTCCTTTCTCTTTTTTTTTTACACAAATCTTTTTATTAAACTGAAAATAGAGCTCTATTGTGTTTATTACAGCAGATATTCTTATTGAAGTCAATAGTATACGGGTATTCACAGCAGGTTCTGTATAAGTCATTACTGAAATATCTTTTTGCAATTATTTTTCAGCAATTTCCTCCCAGTGTTATTCTATATATTACAATATATCAAGCACAAAATAAGACGTGGGTATCTGTTCAGTATAATTTCTGTTAGTTTATAAATGAAGATGAGTACAAGTTGATTGTCAATTAAACTCAAAAACTCAAGGCACCTCTTGGATTTAGAATGCTCATTCTGCGACAGAGCTCTCACCTCCCCACCAGCGTCAGGGCTGAAATTCGAGCCACTTCAGGATAATTCCCTCACTCAGCACACCGGCAGAAAGAAGAAATTTCCCTGGCTGCAAGAAGTAGTGTTAGAGAATTTTTTTTCCCTTTACTGGCAATTGCTATGTAGGACATTATATGGATTCCCAGATAGCATTAATGGTTCTGTTTTCTGCATGCCTCAGGCCACAGGGCTGTGATTACTTTTAATCAGTTTCAAGACTCCCCACCCTCAGCTGTGCTTTGGTTATCTTCAGACTGGATCAGTACTTTGTAGCCTACCTACCATAACACTTGGAAGTTTCCCTGAGGCTTTCAGGCTATGCAGAATGCAGCCAAAATGAAAATTTAGGTCCCTTTCCTTCCCCTTCCTCTCCCTACAGGAACTTTTCTGGCTGCTCTCTGTTTCCCATCACTAGTCCCAAGTATCACATAGCAAGCAGAAATGCTATCCTTTTTTCTGTAACATTTTATGCAATACCATAAAACCAAACCAAACAAAAGAAAAAACACATCGAAAATAAAAATATAATAGGTAAAAAATAAAATTTGCCTGGAAATTTGCAATGCTTATTTATATCACTCTTAAATTCCTTCTGATTATATATGCAAATGCACATAAATTCACTTCACACATATTCCTCATAAAAAAATAATCACAAAATCATCACTCTGTGTTATCAGAAATAAACTTTACAAGTCAACAACATCCAAAAATCAGTCTAATGAGTGTAATGGGGAGACAGCATGTGGTACTCACCCAGAAACACATTAAAAAAGATCTTGTCACTCACACACAGACTTGTTCCTCACTCATTAGCCTTCTTCATTTCAGTCAAACTTATAACTTAAGTGTAATTGACCTCTACCAATATAACAAGCATGCTTTCTGTTCCATATGATCTCTAAGATAACAGCCCCTGTACAGGGATGCCAAAACTCAACATAAGTGCTTAGAGGGTGAATATTATTGAAAACAGTAATTTTCATTATCATATGCTAACTATCGGTAGCACAACAAACACTAATTTTTCTATCGTTGTAGTAAAATCATGTCAATGTAGGGGATGGGAAAAAAAAAATGGGAAGATATAGTGACAGTACTCTGTGAATATCCAATTCTTACTAGAAAGAAAAAGTAGGGAAGGAAGGGTGGAGGAAATTTATTTTAAAAATCCCTGGTAAATAATATATTAATTATCAAAAGGGGATCAGCCAAAGACTCAGACAATTATGTAGGACACCACACAACATAGAGCAGCCATTCAGAAAAGCGAGGCAGATGAGATTAGGTTTGTGCAGGTTGTGTCACTGACATGCAGCCTTCCAGACAACCAAGTGAACATGCTACCAGACAAGCAAGTGAACATATTACACAAGAACCTACGCAAACTACAAAACGATCAAAGACTGCTTCAATATCATAATGTAAAACTGTAATGGGAATGCAGACAGGATGATAAAAAGAAGCAAATCTCTTTGAAATGTGAATCAAGAGGAAAAAAAAGTGACAGGCTCATAACATTTTCAGATGAGGGTTTAAGACTATGGCACTTTCTGCAAGAGCAATACAGAAAGTGAACACTAACACATACAGCTGTTAAAACAACAAGATTAGCATATTTTTTACAAGCTGCATAACTCCACTATTAGAGAACTGCCAATTTCAGAAGGGAAGATATCCCAGGACAGGGGGATGGAAAGTCCAGTTAAATGAAGAGCAGTGCTGCTAAATAAAGTCAAGTGGTTTTCAACCTTCAGTACAGAAACTGTCTCTCCTACAAAATAACCAGACTGGCCTTCACTGATTTCCCAGCAGTAATTCCAAAAGGAAATGCAGCAAAATAGCATTCTTTTTTCGTGCTTTTGTGATGACAGCCATAAACTCAAATTTAGCCAAAAGGAGAGTTTTGCAATTGCAAAACCATGGGTTGCAGTACCCACCAGTATTTAAAGGTTGCCACTTGTCCGACTGTGGGAAGTCTAATGCAAGATTAAGACTCCAGCTGCAGGAAACCATGTGTTTTTATTAATTATTGACCACAATATTTCACTTTACTCATTGTTGAAATATGGGTTGCTGGAAGAAGAGGTTTGTCCTTCAACTGGAAAAGTACCCAAGTTCCAGTGAACTTCACTCTGAAAGACTGGCTGGTTGGCCACGCTGTGATGAACAGAATAAGGACAGAAGCTCTGTACAAGGACACGAGACATGTCATGAACAGCCATGAAAAAGACAGGCCTAAACACAGTGCAATAAAGGCAAAAAGAACAATAAATAAATAAATAAAGACAATTAAGATAAAAGACACAGCAATGTTACACTGTTAAAAGCAAACCCCAAATCACTGTTGTACCATCTGTGGGAAAACATGCCTTTCAAATTATAGGGAAATGTGTGCTTGGCTGCCCCAAGTACAAGTGTTATAACTGTCTGGTTTCAAAATAGCACAAATATTTCTGTTAAAATCACCAGTAAAATAAAAGGAGAATTGGGACAATTTGACAGTTTTTGATGGATTCTAAATTTGGCTGCCTCTTATAGTTTTTCCATAACAAAAATCTTCATATTGAAGCATAACAAAACACAAGGCAGCAGGACAAAAATGTTTCTTGAAGTAGCAGTCAGTTTGGTCCTACCAAATTGAGACAGTCTAATATATAAATAAAATACTATAGGAAAAGAACCAGAAAAAAGTGTTGCAGGTTCAGATTAAGGTTCTAATAATTTCATTATAATTAAGAAACACTTGCTGTTAATCAGAAAATAAAGCAAACAATTTATGGTCAAACTTATAGGGACAGATCAGATGCAGAAGCATAAGCTGCTTCTGCAAGGTCTTTTGTGGCCTCAAGCACAGGATTCAAATACTTCAGGCTGAGCATTGGTTACTTTTCAAGATGAAATATTGTGATAACCTCTTTGAATATCTCTTTCTTTCTTTGCTAGGGAACACTGGCTCAAGCCCAAAGTAGCAAGAACAAGAAATCAAAGCAACATTAAAAAAACCCCAAAATTTGCAAGCTTGCATACCAGTGAAGCAAAAATGGGAGGAAGACAAGAAGCAGTAGATTTTCTCCCAGTGCCAGCTGGTAGGATGCATGCTGCAAGCCCCATGAAGAGACAGGTTGTCTGACCCACAGGAGCTCCAGTACCCACTACTGTGATTTGAGGCAGGGAGTAAACTCTAAAAACTTAAATCAAGAGGATCAAATTCTACTATTCATAGTGCTGATAACTGAAAAACAGATTAAACTCCCCACAACTGGATACTTATTCAAAAATTAAATCTCTTTTTTTTCCCAAAGAGAATAGCAATTTACTCCTGCTATGTATTGCTTTCTGCTAAGAGTGGTGGTTTGCCAGTATGTGCAGGGAGGGGGAGGAAAGAAAAAGTGTTCCAGTTTTTAAAATACCTGTCTATGAACAAGCATGTGGCTTTGGTTCAAATCTTTTTGTTTACTCATTCTGACCTTAATACAGTCCTGAGCAAAGCAGTTTCTACAGAACTAGGAGAATGCTGCATTTAAAAGGGGTGCAAGCTTTGTTGCCTTGACAGGTCAAGGTGGAGGTTTTTTTGGACCCTGTTCAACATTCCTGTTGAATCCTTAGGAATGTTCTTCTGCAGTTTGGCTACTATTGTGAATGATTGCTTTACATAGCTCCACAAGCTACCCCCATACAAGGAACAGAAGAGCAAGTTAAGAAAATGATAAGAGAACTGCCTGGGGAAGACAGCACTGCACTGTACATTACAAAGATCAGAGGCAGCCCAGAAGCAGAATTAGAAAAAACCCCTTCTGTTCACAACTTTCATCACAATGCAGAAATTCCCAGAAATCTCAAATACCATCATTGTCATTTCTGAAATCAAGAAAGCTGGAGGAAAAAAATTGCAGGAGGGACCTCATAAAAGTACAAGTTAGTGAGTCACTTTTTTGGAAGGTTTTTCTGAGACATTTGACCTTAAATAACAGATACAGTAGATTTTTTAAGTCAAGTCAAAAGACTATCTTTCTGTGAATCCAAACACTTTCATATCTGGTGAAGAAAGCTACTAAAATGAAAGTTTTCTTTGCTTCTTTGTAAGAAATTCTCTGAAACAAGAAACCAAACAAAAACACTTTCAGCTCAAGCAAACAAACAGCAACTGTGTTAGAAAGAGTTCTGAGAAGCATGTTCTTTCTAATACATTGATCATGACAGAGTAGTACACATTAGGTTAAAGAACTAAAGGATCTGTTCAAAACATAGAACTTGGCAAGGAATAACCCTGAAGTTTGTACATACACAACAGTATTAATCCCATTTCGTTTGTTGTCACCTCTCCTTGACTGGCAACCTCAATTCATATCAAGTAGTTACAGAACATATTTTTGTGATATGTTTACATATCATATCTATGTCTATGACTGTAAGAGAAAACAAGAATAGAAAGCAAGTTATTGTTTTCTTAGAAATAGAAACAAAATTTTAGAGAAATAGTGTTAGTGTCTTTGATAGCTAACTGTAAGAAAACTGGAACAAATAAGAAATTTTCACAGCAACAGACAGAAATTAGAAATCTTCATGATCATTTAGTGGTCTAAATTACACGGAAGACCTTTCAGAAAAGCTGAACACAGAGATCCATGCTGAACTTTATCCTCCTCTACATGAATTATAGATCAATAAGCTAAAATACACAGAGGCTTATTATTCCGTAATATTTACAATGCTTCTCTGAGAAGCATGCTGTGAGTTTATCATGTTCAAGAGGCATCTGGATCTGGCACTGGGTGATTCTGGCCAGTGGTTTAGGGGTGGGTGGTTAGATTGGATGATCCTAGAGGTCTCTTCCAGCCATGATGATTCCATGAGTGTATGCAAAGTTTGCTTTTCAGCATAAGAAGGAGAAAGAAGAGGCCCCAGCTAGTACAAATATTGCTAATAAAATAAAGATAAGTCTTTGGGCCGATGCCTAGTATATCACTGCACTTCATATAGTATCTTGCATTGTCTTTTAAATGCCAGCAATTGCAATAAGCAGTTCACAGGATCACAGACCTTTTTAGATTGAAAAAAACTTTGAGATAATCAGGTCCAACCTGTGACTGAACACCACCTCAATTAGACCATTGAGTGTCGTATCCAATCTTTCCCTAAACGCTTGTAGGGATGGTGGGCAGCCCATTCCAATGTTCAATCATCATTTCTGTGAAGGATTTCTTTCTAATGGCACAGCTTAAGATGAAATCCTCTTGTCTTACCACTTGTTGTCTGACAGAAAAGGCCAATCCCCACATGGAGACAACCTCTTTTCATAGAGAATCTTTGTTTTCTTGACTTTTTCTTTAAAATTATTTTTGCTACAGCTTTTTAAGGAAGTATTAATCTCTGGGTTCCAAAGATTGAAAATAAGAGTTGTGTTATCAGGCATCCAGCTACTTGTCTGTCATCCCAAATCTGGATAGTTGTAGATCATACAGTCACAGATAGTGATCTCTGTTAATGATATTGTAATATAGCTCATAAACATTAATACATATGGGATTTTTTAAAATATAAAATAATGTAGATATAATTCTAATTGTGATATTCTGACATTTTGTTCATTTAATGAAGGAAAAATAACCATAAACCAAACATAAATTATGGTGTGGCTAAGCTGAGAATTAGAAGTTCTACAGGCAGTCTACATCTGTGTCAACTGGGAAGCACACGTTAACATAAATTTTGCTCTTTCCTAGATGGCTAGACTTGCAATGCTACTACCAACCACAGAAGTCCAACTTGCACATGCTTACATGGGATATTCCCTTGATGCAGTCTCCACTAATCTTCTAAGTGTTGTATGTGATTCCTTCTGTGTGCAAAAGCTACAGGGCAAACAGCAATCAATGTGTAATTTGACTTGATGCCCTTTGAGTTTCCCAGTACTCTGAAACAGGCAAAATCACTTAGAGCAGATGATTCAATTTGTCAGGCAGCACTGTGGGTAATGTGCATCAGCCTTAATTCAGCTGTAGCAGGAGAGGGTGTCCTGTCAGTCCATCAGCATATTGGGCTGGTAATTCACAGGAGCAAGGCAGAGTAGGATGTGAGCCATAAGCAATCCAAGCAAGAATATTTAGTTAGAGAGGAACTCATGTGCATGAACAAATATTAACATTTACAGTCACATAGCAATACATTTTATAGACATAAATACAGTGATTGTAGCTATTGAAAGGAAAGCTCACGGACAAGTGCTTTCCCACATACCTCACCAAAGCTCATTGAAGGAACAAAGAAATGCTCCCTTTGGCTGTTTTGGAACATGGTTCCCAGTTTTCCCAGCCACCACCTCTCAGGAGGTTTTCGTTTTGGTTTCACTTTCCTTTTGGTTATTTTTGCTCTCAAACTGCTTGGCTCCATCTGTCCCAGAATTCTGAAATACAACTCTGAGAAGGAAAAGGTAAGAGGGAAGCACAGGTTCCTCCATTTAATATGGGTTTCAGTGGTGAAGTTTTTCCATACACATGAGCAAAGACAGAAGGACCTCTTGCAACACTTCCACCACACTTTTGTACACAGTGTTTGAAATCATGTAACAATAGAAAATTATAAGAGAGAAAACAATGCATGTCTGTTGTTCAGTATATTAATCTCAGTAAATAATCATTTACACTAATTGTATCTACATACGAACAATCAGTTCTGCTGTCTAGGGTTTAAAAGCCCATTAAAGAAGACCATGTATTGATATGATACCCCTGATTCCAGGATTTAGCTGAAGGCTATAGTAATATTCATACAGGTAGGCAGACAGTAGGCCTATGCAGATGCAGATTTATAATTCCGTTTTGTAAATAATATTTTTATAAAATAAACAAATATGGTGTTTGAGAACATCCCAGGATCATATCATAGCTTCTCTTTGAAATATGCTAGAATATCTTTGGCCTCTATTGAAAATACAAAAAGACCTAACCTGAAAAAAAGTGAGATATCCTACAATTATTTAAACCACATAAGACACTGAAGAATCTTTTAGCAAAGATGCAGGAGTACTCACCTTTCCTGATAGACCGTTCCTTGAAATGTCAGGGTCCTAGAGAATTGCCTCTAAGCCTCCAGAGAACATGTACTTTTCCTCATTGCCTCTTCTATTATTTGTCTGAGCACAAATTTGGCCCAAGTCATTCAGAAACAAGATTTCAACAAAGCATATTAACCCAAGCAATGCTGGATAGAATGTTTCATACATAATTAGTAAAGTATCAAGCACCTGAGATACAATCACCGCAGAGGATAATGCAAACAATTTTAATTTTAACAAAAGGCCTCAAAAAGCCTGTAGAGTTTTGTGCAAATTGCCTGCCCTCTGTGTGGCAGCATCCTTGCTGGGCTGCTGATAACACGCACAGGGCACTTCCAGTCAACAGGGCTTTGCCTTTCTCTACCCTGATTAAGTAAGCAATGTTCCCTTTCCAGGAATCCCCCACGGAGCAGCAGCATTCCTCTGTGCCTGGCCCTAACAGCAGTAATGACTGGATTCTGAGAGAATTTGAAAACCTTCCTCAACACACTTATTTCTGTTTTTCAACCTATATTCAAAGCGATACTTTGGCATCGCCATGTAATTTTTGACAGGGTTACTGTAAATTCATCATGCTAAACTGAAATGTTTCTGGCAGATGTCTACTCTGCAACAATCAAGCCATGTGTATGGTAAAAAATATGACAACCACAAAGATATTTCTAGTTGTAAAAAATTACACATATAATACTTTATTAATGCTAACTTGGAGCACAATTATGTGGTATATTACTTATCATTTTAATTAGTAAATATTTATTTAAAAAACTTGCTTTAGCTTGTTATCTGGATTTTTTTTAATTTAGTCTTGAGTCAAAAAGTATTATTGGTAAAAAGGAAATAAACAAGCAAATATGCTAATAACAAGAGAGTTTCTTTTTCAATCCTTCAGTATTTTCTTTTTTGACTACTAGCAAATTATTTTCTCAGTCATTTCTAGTGTTCTTCCTCAAGACTTTCTTGGAACAATGGATTTAGAAAGCTGTTTGGGTGGGAGGGGGGAAACTTTGAATCATTAAAGGGGAATACCATAAAGTATTTCCAAATACTTTATGGTATTCCCCTTTAATGATTTCCAAAAGTAAACGTTACAAAACAGGAGACAAAGAAGCAGGATTTATTTTGAAAGTAATTTAAACTATTCATATGTATGAGAGCCAAGCTTAAACCAGGCAGAAGAGTTAGTTCCATGAGTAGAAGAACTAATTTCCATTTGTGTGATTTCAGTTGCTCGGCTTGATTTCCATGCATTTAATAAAATGTGAACTTCAACTCCAGGCTTTTTCACTATTAAACATTTTGAGTAAGTCTCCCTTCTGTGGATTCCCTGACAGCTTACAGGAGCTGACCAAATTCTGCAACTGTCCTCTCACTGGGGTAATATGATCAGTCTCCTTTGATTTTTTTTGGCTTTTCTTAATTGCTCTCACTTTTCATTTAAATGAGACCACAAGGCTTAAAAGTCCTTAGCAGAGAGTAAGAAAATGGATAAACACACATGCAAGCACATACATCACAGTGGACTATTAAACCCTCTTCTCTCTGGAAACCAGGAAAAGGGCAAAATTCATTTGGTCATTGGAGAAATCCCCATGTCACATAATACGGTCTTACAAACTACTAATGATTTCCGTAGGGGTCAATTTTCATTTTATCATTTGATTCCCTCAAGAATAACACAGGGCCAAGGAAGCCTAAGGGAAATAAATAAATAAATAAACCTAATGGTACAGTTTGCAAGCTAAATTTCTCCTGGAGTAGGGGAATGCAAAATTATAGCTGAATCAATGTAACACAGCATTTTATTAGCCTCTAACTAAGCAGCAGGGAAGTGAAATATGCAGTAAAGTCTCCACACACGTCTGACCTCTCCACCTGCTCTATAATTTCCTGCATTACAACGTATGGAAGGATAGTGTACAAAGAACAGTCAGTACCCACTTCCTTTTCTCAGCCCAGAGGAATTGGACCTTCTAGCTCTGTATTTTTGCTTTTTTAACATTTCAGAGTAGATTTGTAATGGTTAGGATGAGCCTACTGGCAGCTCACATCACATGAGTCCCATTGGTCCTTTGTTTAATACACTGGAATGCATTTTGTCCTGTGAATTTTCCATAAACTTCTATATCATAGATGAACTTCCATGCTTTATTTCACTATGAGTGAACTATTTATCTTAACACTGCTGCTTATCTTCCTTTCACAGCCCATTTTATTAACATTTTTTATATTAAGCAAATTCACTCTTTATCTATGATGTTTGTTTTATAGGTAATTCATCCAATTTAAGGTATTTTCCTAGGGACTTCAATTTAATTTTGCCCTTGAAATTAACAACTAATGTGTTTTACATTTTTGAAATAGAAATTAATCTTTATTTGAATTATTAGTCCAGAACTATAACCTACATTCACCATATTTGAATGTTGGTATGGGAATCACTTGTGACCACATATTATCCTGGACAACTACTGTGATAGAGGACATATATATTTGTGTTGTGGAGATTCTACAGTGGTAAAAAAAAAAAAAATCTTTTCTTCTAATGTTTGACAAAAGTGAGAATTCTACAAACCCCATTCACACAGGGTAATCTATTCCTGCCACTGGCCAAATCCACGTAGTAGTACTGTACCATCTCATCTAACTTCTCTAAGATGAAAGGAAATAAAATTCTGTCCAGTTCAGCATTTTTGACTACATTATTTTTTGGTATATTATATATATATATATTCATATACACACAGTCTTTTAAAGGCAAGTGTAACTGAGAAAAACATCAGTAGTGGACCAAGACTATCAGGAGGTGAGTAATGAAACGCTGGATTTGATGGTTTGTTCAACTCGACTATCTTCACAGCTACTTTTGGGTAAGAAATCCCAAATTGGACATCCATTTTTGTTTGGCTTTAGAGTTTAGTTCTTTCTGTATCTCTCTTGCAGAATAAGAAAAGCTTCAAAGCACTGTCATTTGTGCCTATGAAGATACAAGTACAGTGATGGAGTCACAGCTCAATCTTCTGCTGGATAAATTTGAGTAGAATACACTCTGAAATTCTCTTTTTAAAGTGATTTTATATCTCTAAGTAATTTCCGATGTTCTGTTTTGAACTTTCTGTTTTTCAAAACGTGAAGGACTGAAAGTGTGTTCTGAAACTGATTTCCTTAGCACAGTCACACTCCCTTGCTTCCACTCCCTGCACTATCCAGCGAAATATTGAAAGGTCACCATGAAAGGCTGCAGGATTTCAGCTGAAACTCATTGTTCAGTATTGTCTTCACCGAGATCCTCAAGTCCCTTCAAAGTGTTTGAAATTATTCTTTTATATATGAATTCTGAATATTTCCTTTCCCTTTCATAGCACGGAAAACATTTCCTGAGAAGAGATCCATCCTACCAGGTTAAGATTGCTCTAAATAAGCACCTTGTAATGATATGTATTAAATTTACTGTTCCATCAACTATTGATTCATCTACAAATTCTGCTAGAAATGTTTCCAGATCATTGATTAAAATGTTGAAGAGCTGCAGCCACAGTACTGATTTCCTCAGAACCTCTCTAAAATCACCCTTTTAACATGTTTTCATTTGACAATTACAATTTTGAGCCTATCAGTTACTTGCTTTCAGTCTATATCACCTGTACATATTAAAGAACAATATTGCAAATCAAGATGTCATATAAGTCCTTAATCAAAAGTATTAAGAACTCAGGTGTATTACGGCGATACAATTATTTTTATAAAATTTTATTCTCATTAGTGAAAAATAAGTGAGAAGTATTTTCCATGAAACTACATGGACATACATTAGATTTTCTCTGTGAATAAAATAATTCTAATTACCATTTTTGAATATTAGGAGTAGTAAGGGAGCACTAACCTTTTGAAACACAGTTTGTTTATATTAAAATCTGCTCTCACCTATGATCTTAAAACCATATTGCAAGGCTACTACAAGGTTACAGATAAGTTCAATAAGAAAAAACATCACTCTTTAGTAGCTTTTTTTTTTTCCTTCATAAATATGTATTAAGCACCAAAGAAGCAATGAGACTCAACAGAACTAGACAGGAAGTTTCAGTGAAAACATAGAGGATACTGGATTAGTAAACCAAGTGGCCAAAAGAGTGGCAAGAAGTTGAAAGCTGAGATGGAGTGAAAATACAGAAGTAACAAATGTAGATAAGCTTTAATGACGTGGTTGATTCATTTTCTCAGTTTGTTTGCTATTACAACACTTGCAGGTCTCCATTCTGGAAATTTTTAAAGTGTTCTGCAAATCCCATGAAAATCTTTCAAGGGATTATGTAGATGATCATAATGCTGATTCTTTCAACTGTTTCCTTTATAGAAGTTAAGGTGCAAGTGAAATGCTGCCAACTTTCATGCCACAGAAATCCTTGCACATTATAAACATGAATGTACCTCCTACCTCAATACACTATCCATAATCTGTGCTTCTTATTAGCAGAAAAAAAATCCTTCATGAATTGCTCCCTCAGTCTTGTCATAGTTTGAAATGAGAAGCACAGCTCTTACAGTTTATAATGCCTGAAATTAATATTGCACCAGAAACAACAGGTTGGGGCTGGATTTCTTTGGATTACACAAGAGAAACTGGGCAGGAGTATACAAACTATGTGAGAGGTTAATATATGAAAGGTTATGACCAGAGAATGGTGATTGTTCTACACATCCACTGGGAATAGAACATGGGGACATCAGTTTTATTCGCAGAAACGAAAATAACATGAAATGTTATATTGAAAAAAGCTTTCTATCTGTTAAACTCTACCATAGCACAAGTGAGAACTATCTCTAGTGTACAAACTTTCTTCATCAGAGGCTTCCAAGAACATGTTTTTAGACACTGTTATAGCTTAGACTGTTGAACTGGAAGTTCTCCAGAAATATCACGCAATCATGTAATTCTGTGTTTCCACAATATTTGTATGTACTTTTTGGGATTAATATCTTTCAGTATTAGCCTTATTTATACAAGTGATTATGCAAAGTAATGTCCAGAATAGTTGGAAGTTAATATTACTCAGAAACACTATAAATTTTTGGCCTTTCCAAACAATGTGTAAGGTAGGAGTTCAGTATGCAATAATCTTTTTTTCATTTACATATACATATACTACTACAAAAAAAAAATGGTTCTGCGTTCAGACACTATAGAAATAAATATCAGCTTTAAAAGGATGTGATATATGTAAATATACAATTTTAACACCAAAAAATAAAAGATTTTTCACCACAGATTTTGTAACAAGACTTGCATATGCAATACATGGAACAATCTAAAAATCATTTTGATGCATTATGAATCACCTCCAAAAGAATAAGTAAGTGAGGACATTCTCAATTTTGGTAAATATTTACAGAGCCAAACAATATGAAGTATATGTAACAATCAAATTTCTAGTGAAAATGTGTGCAAGAAGGTTTATTTTGAAAGGAAAATTCCTACTCCCAGTGTCATACCCAATTAAATTCTCCAGGTAATGACCCCATTTGCATAGAGAACTGAACCCACAAGTGGGAATTTTAATGGGCACAGCACCTGAGTACATTAATTGAGAGTGACACTACTTGAACTAGTTTTGTGCTTACCCCACTGAAAATTCTACTCATATTATTTTTAATGTCAAGCTACAAGTCAAATTTCAAGATGATGGATTTGTTCTTTTTTAAGCATTGAATTTGAATAAAAGGTGGCTTTAATTCTGTTATGCATTGCATAGCTTTAACTAATCTGTAGTTCTGATTCTCACCATTGCTTCATTTTTTCAGTGATTGGAATTTAATTTTATTCATTAATTTGCAAATAATTAGATAGAAAATAATGCCTTCTGCAGCTAAATTACTTCTGGATTGCTGTTTAATGTACTTTAACCAGAATATGTGTTACTGTTAAGCTGACATAATTGTTTACTAAAATGTAATTTAGTAAATATGTCTAATTACTCTTCCTGAAGAAACAAGAATGAATATAAAATTTCAGCCATGGATACCTTAATTTTCTTAAACTTAACCTCATGAAAGCTTGATAGTTGCAAAGCAGTTACTGAGGCAGAGACAGCGGTTGTCGAGAGTGGGATCCTTGCAACACATTTCCCTTTACCCTTCACACACTATTTCTAATGACCTTGAAGTTATTGTGGATTCTAAACCACTCCTGTTAGTCTACATTAAACATGTAATCAAGGTGTCTCCTCCTCACATGAAGATACAGACAAATGGAATTGCATTTCCTGGGGAAGAAAGAAATACCGCATTGTTTAATATATTTATTTTTCCCAGCTTATTCTTAATTAGTTCTCAGTAACTGAAGGTAGGTCAGAATCAAAAAACTAATGCATATATATTATGTATATATACACACATATATATGCTACTCTAAAATGTACTAATTTGAACCTAATGTGCTAGTCTTATTCTTGCAAGCAGAACTATTTTGAAGGTTGTCACTTTGCAAAATTCTGCAGAATCCATCTTGATAGAACTTCTGTGCTTTATTTGAGTGAGAAAGAGATAATCGATAAATCTTCACTTTCAAATATTTCAACACTTTTGACCTTCATTTATTTAGATATCCGAACTTCCAAAGACATCACTTTTACAAGTCTTTGACTAGAAGTTGCACATAGCAGAGAACATAGAAAAGATGAAGAAACAACTTAACATGCAATATGTATCTTGGTATTGTCACAGACTTCCATAATGAAGACCCTTTCAATTCTCTTTGAACGAAAATTTAAAAGCAAAACAAAACCAAACATACTGCCTTGCAAAAAAAGCTAAGGAAACAAAGGTAGGCACTGTGAATCTGGTGCCTAAAAAAGTAGGATTGTAACATGAAACATACTGGAGTACAGCATATTCACAGTGTGGTCACTTTGTGCAACTTGAAGATGAGACAAATTTCTGAATCCTACATCACTGATTGAAGAGGAATTGTGTAGTGCTTGGGCACCAATTACATACCCTGCTGAGATGATATAAAGAGCCCCAATTACAGTGGAGTATTTTGTCAGTTAAAATAGCATACGCATACCAGAATAAAAATCAGTAAGGCACTATTAAATGTATAAAAGGTATTATACAGTCTTTCATCTTACATTCCACTTTTATGAGTACTGAATGGTAATGTACTAACAATTGTTATAATATGCGTACATAAAATAAGAAAACAGGATTATCCGCAGTGTTTTATTAAGTGTGCTGAACTGATAGGAGAATTGGAATTGTTCAGCCTGGAAAAAAGAGCTTTTGGGTCACCAAACTGCCCCCTTCCATTTACCTGAAGGGAGCCTAAAAGGAAAACGGAGAGACTATTTACAAGGTCATGTAGTGATAGGACAACGGAGAATGGGCTTAAAGCTGAAAGAGGGGAGGTTCAGATTAGATATTGGGAAGTAATTCCCAACGTGAAGGTGACGAGGCACTAGAAGAGGTTGTCCAGAGAAGTTGTGGATGCCCCATCCCTGGAAGTATTCAAAGCCAGGTTGGAGGGGGAACTGAGCAACCTGATCCAGTTGAAGTTGTCCCTGCCCATAGCAAGTGGGTTGGAATCATTTGATGCTTAAGGTCCCTCCCAACTCAAGCCATTCTATGAAGCTATGATTAAAACCATAAAGACATTAAGAACATTTAATCAAATTAAGCATCTGCCTGTTTTGCAGAATGACAATTCAGAGAATGTTCTCTTTCCAACTGTAGTAGAAATATTCCATCATATTAAAGATTTCTAAAGGAGAGAAAACCCATCCTTTTATGACACTAGCACCAAACCGCTGGTAAACAGCATAACCAAGTGCTTGACTTTGTACACGCAACCAACTTCACATTCAAGTGCACCGAGCACACTCAACAAGTGCATCTTGGAAGTGAGTGCAGCATATTATTTTTACTGAACTCCTTTCAATGTTAAAACTGGGTTAAAGTCTCCCTGTTCTTTTTCAAAGTGCTAAGATCTAGCAAAAGGTTAGGAAGGTAAGGGAAAAAAACAAGATTAATGTGTGTAGGATTCTAGAGCTACTACTGTCACCATCAATGCAATGTGGAGTTTTCCAGTACATGGTGTATGCATGCACTCAAGAACTAAGATAAGACATTAGGGAGATATTTCTCTAATGTTTAACTTAATTTTGGGGCCAAGAGTAAGATTTCAGCTACATCATTCATTCTATGACCTGTCACCTTTTAGAAAGTTATAAGACTGGAGACAATAAAAGCTTTATCATGGAGATACATCAATACAATCGGCACTACTCTCCAGGAACATACATCAAATATTGCAACCATTAAGATAACATGAAAAAAAGCCTGTGTGTGTGAAGAGCTCAGAAAAGTTTCTCATTTAGAATATTATAAAATCAGTGATTCATCCAAGTCAACACACAGTTCTTAACATGAGAACTATGACTGAAATAAAGCCATTATTCAATTCAAGAGCTCCTGAATGCTCCCGATCCTCCTTCACAGGAGCCATTTTTTTCTAGAAATCTTACGTATTATGGATAGCTAAACCAACTAAAATAGGTGTCAAATGATACTATTTGTCTATGTGTTTATCAGTTCATTTACTAAAACAAGAATTTTGGTATACACTCAAATACAATTTCTGCCAGTTTTATCATCTTTCCTCTGTAATGGCCAGAGAAGCAATAGTTTTTAACCCTCTGCAGGGGTATAGATGTAGAAAAATTAGTGCAAAAGACTGTAGAAATGCAGTTTCTCCAGTTTTAAAGTGGTACAAGGATGTTCACACTTAGCTTCAGCCAACATGAAAAAAAATCATATGAATACTAAATTCCAATTACGCTCTTGGCTCAGCTTGTTTTTAGTAAACCAAAGACTTGCTGTGAATGTATTAAAATAACTTTCATTTTGATAAAATTTAATAATTTCTGGAATTTCACTTAATTAATCCATTTTCTCAAGGAATGAATTTTCCCTCTTAATGACAAACTTTTTTTACTGCTGGAGGTCCATGCTAGCACAGCCTGAGTTGGCTGAGCTCCACCTGTAAGACAACTTGTACACTGTTCACCCTCTGTGCAAGTCACCCAAAGGCCAACACCTTTAGGAATGGTTAAAGGAGAAGAAAAAACACAAAAAGACATGAAATTATTCTTCAGAGGAGTAACAAGGCAAAACTAGAAGAAAGTGGTATCCAAAAGTTTCAAAATAAAGATCTTTATTTCAAAATAGTGTTTGCAAGTAGTACATCCAATTGATATAAAATACAAACAGCATATTTTTCAAATGGGCCAGTCTGCCAAACTATAACCTGAAATACTGTACAAGTTCACAAGAACTATTATAAAATAGACAATTAAGTGCTAATGTTTTCATTTTATTTAAACTCTATTTTCACATTTGACTTCTAATTCTGCTTTTTTTATTACAAAAGGTGCTTACAAGATTGATTATGGAATGAAAATTACAAAACAGAATTTAAGGATATAAATATAGAAAGGAATTCCTTAAACTACATGCTAATATTCTCTGCTACAAAGATACATTTTTCAAAAGTGCTAATATATCTATGAGAAACAGTAGCAGATTACATTTAAATGTCAAACAAAATACACAATTTTTTTCAATTGTCTGTAATACTTTGATACTTCTAATCATTATCAGGTTTAATAACACTATTTTCACTTCCTAGTATTTCACAAAAAAAATGGGGAAGACATATCTGTGTGTATGTCCCTGTGTGTGAAAAAAAGTATATACACATAAGCATGAACAAAGTTCTCATAATTATTGTTTTCATAATTTCAATAAATCAGAAACCCACTAAGTTCCAGTAAGTAGAAACAAGGGCTTTTGCAGGGCAAACTCTGTAGATAACTTTTACGCAAGAAAATAACTCTCTAGATGGATATTTTTGAATTGTCTTAAAAAAACATATCCACCTGTGGTAAAAGTAATTTTTAGTAAGATCTAGCATTCACTGAAATACATAAATGTGCATTTTCCAAGCACAGAACTGGAACTGCTCCAGCAGAGCATGGATATTGGGGCAGGACAAGAGACTGGAAGTCCTCTTCCCTGTCCTATAAGCACAATCAGACAAGAAACTGCCATAATTCACCTCTCTGTGTCCAGAAGGACATGAGGAAAGACAGTTCATGGTGCTGTCTAGCCCCAGAGAACATGTTCCCACAACCACGGTGTCAACCACAGACCTACAATGGACAAAGTACTGTCTAGACTTTTTCCAAGGTGCATTGAGTCCCAATGCTCACTGTGATGCCCCCAATTTCCCCAGAGGCATTATACCTTACAAAGACAAAATGCCTCCAGGCAATGCCACTCAACCAAGGCACCTCTTCCCCCTTCCCAATGTGGTTCAGCCTTTTAGGAGTCATAATTGAGCCCCATGAGCCTGATTCTGAGCACTGGGAATTTATCAATTTAACTATATTATTCCTTATTAGCCTGCCTATTACCATAATATTTTTGTGCTCTCTAACTGAAATTTAACCAATAGAAAATTCTGACATGAATGGAAATGCACTTAATTTACATAATACAGATCAGAATCTGGCCCAATATATGGAAAAAAACCCCAATATAAGAATAATACTTGTAGCAAATATCAAAATCAGATTAGGAAACCCTCTGAGGGTGAATCTGCATTTCATCAGAATACACCACAATATTGCATATGCTAAGGCAAAATGTAACATTTTCCAGCTCCCTAGTATAGTTAAGGATTTGGCTTCAGTGATAACTTGCAGTAGTAGGCACTACTAGTCAGTGTTCACAAGAAGCAGCTTTGGTTAATATCAGACCATTTGTCAACTTAGCTTCACACTCCTGTGATCTTTAGCTTGTCACATTTGCATAAATTGAATTCACTGTAGTAGAAAGAGACGTTTATGGCCAATTCACTCAATGCACATGCTATTGGCTATTGATGACTCTTGTAACAAGGCCTGAATTTAGGAGATCTACAAATCTACACTCTACAAATGGAATATCTGGAGTGTAAATAGGAAACTTTAAGTACGTGAGGAGATCAAGATGTGTGGGTGGCTTACACAGAAAAGTTTGTGAGCAACAGACATGGAGGAGAGAAATTCACAGATGGTAAAGAAAATGGGTACTTTAATTCCCTAAAACTGGGAATGCCATAAACTTCTTTATGTGTTTCACAATTACAATTACAAAAGAGATATTTCTAGGAAAACTTTAATGGTGTAATAGGGAATACACAGTTAGGTCCAACAGATTCTAACTGTATTTTTCAAATATTTTAAATATCAATCCTTTTATTTTTAAAGCATATCATATATTTATTTAATGGTCTTTTTATACACATTTAAAATGCATCTGAGAGTAAACTTTTTTTTCACTTGCTTTTTGCATATAATGACAGAATTCATTGATCAGATCAGTTTTAATTTGTTTTTATACCTTATTTAAATTCTGCTATCCTCTGTAGATCTTCCTTACACCATAAAGAAATAAATAGTAAGCTATGTGACACTGGCTCCAAAGCCACAAACACTGACCAGGCCACTTAATGTACTGGTTTAGATTCTTGAGTTAACTTCTAATACTTTTCCTCTTATAGCCAAATTTGGAAGTATTGTTAGTCTATTAGTTTTCTTACTCTAAGGATATATTTCACATCTACATTTCCAAAGTCTCTTTCTAAGATGAAGCATTTCAAGTAACAGTAGTACTGAACTAAAATGATAAGGTCTCTATTCCGTCTTGACTGATGACAAAGAAATCCTGGTACTCTTCCAGTCCAGGGAAAAACTTATATTTGACTTTAGATTGTCAGATAATCTCAGCAATGGAAAAGATTACTAACTGCTCTGTAATCAATGAGATATTCAAAACAAAAGACATATTGCCAACATAACCATTGTAGCAAAACCAATGGTAGATTTCTGATGCTGGCTTTTGAATTAAGTTTAAAACAATAGAGCAAAGTTGCTTTCAACCCAAGGAGAGATAAATGGAGATATTTTGATTTTCAGAATGCCTATAAGGGCATGCTATGCATGGAAGCATTTGAGTGTTTAAACATTAGAGTAGGTAAAGGCAAATACTTAAGGCTTTGCCTTGCAGTCTATTCTCTGACCAAAACCTACCACCCGACTCAAATGGCAATTTTGCCTTCATATGGCCTGCAGTATCAGGCCTATAATTCACTTTCAATAAACTCTTCCATTTGCAAAGCTAAAAGGAAGCTGGAATGTAGCTGTAGTTTCACATACAAAACTATACAATTTGTGTTAGAATACAGATTTGAGTATTGCTTTTTAAAAAAATATTTATATAAAGGGAATTAACAGTGCAAGTGTGAAAACCTTACCTTGTCTTTCTTCAAATGTATTTAAAGAAAAGCTCTCCAGTTTTATAGAGAATAAAATAGAAAGGGATAAATATTTCATGATGGGAAGCAGATCCCACAGCATTCCATGCAGATCTCCAAGCAATCTGAAGATTCACAACACACATCCATTATGCCACAATCCATATCACAGGGGCAGTTACAGTCATCCCCCATCTCGTCCCCGCAGCAGCAGCAGCAGGCTTCCGACGTGCAGATGCCACAGGATGCTTGTCCCAGAACAATGTTACAGAGGGTGAGAAATTCACAGAACAAGCAAGCCAGGATACAGTGAACACAGCAATCTTCACAGTAATAGTTCAGTAGCATGTCAGGAACAAACAAAACAAACAAAGAAAACAATAGGGGGAAAAAAAAGGCAAAGAAAAGAGAAAATCATTAATATGGCATTCTAAATCCAGATACATCACAATGTCAAATAAGCAGCTAAATGAAAATGATTCAGAGTAGACATAATCTACCACAAAAAAAAAGTGCTTCCCATCTTCATGGACATTTCTGCAGCTCAACTCATCTTCAACTCTATGCAAGTTTCCTGTCACCACCTCATACAAATCCCAACTACTAAACTGCTCAGAGCTGCTCACATCAATCTCCTTAGTCATTTATTACATCAAATATCCATATCTATTATCTTCAGTTATACATTCTTATACAAAGCGATTAAAAAAACCCCAAAGAAACTAATGTGGGAAACTACCAAAAAGTTATTTCCATCCCTTTCCAGCTCATCTTGCCCTTCTGAAACTGTGTTGTTCGCTCAATACATGTGAAGAAAAATAAAAGAGTTGCCTAAACATTGTTGCTTTCTTTATTGTTTTTTGCACACATTAAAACCAGCTTAACAGCACTTTATATGCATTTCTTACTTTCAACAATATGTAAAATGTTCAGTCAAAATACAGATTTTTCTATTGCTTTTCTACACAAATCTACTGGCAATTATTTTAATGTACTGCTTCAATCTTCAAGAGTTCTTAACTATACCTGAACATCATTATCCAGCTTTTAGAAGTACTAAATACTATACTAATAAATTATATAGATAATTAAGGTGTCCCACAAACTATCTGCAAAAATTATGGCACTCAAAAATTAAATATATGGAATAACTTCAAACAATAATCCATCCATGAGACATGACAAGAAAACATGGATTGGAGCTAAACACGCACCAGTGAAAAGGAGACCGCAGGAATGAGGGGTATACTCAATTTTACATAGTATATATGAATTCATATGTATAAACATAGTTCATTTGTAAGAGGCAGTGAATAGTCATTCAGAAACAAAATGAAACCTTAAAAATACATGATGTGTTCAGGATGGAGAAGTACTTTTCTTTCCTAATCTCAGTTTTCATTCTTTTTTACTGCTTGCAAACTTTAAACTCTTTAGCCACAGACAGGTGAAGACTGGAAAAATGTTCTGGGGAAAATATCCTGCACAACCTCACTCTATCTCTTGTCCCTAGAGTCTATCACAAGTATCCTCTATGAGAGTCTGTTAGGAAGGACAGGATACTGAGCTACATGGACGACTGGTCTGAGCACCTACAGATATTATGTTCTATAGACGTTATGTTCTTACAGTTCACAGACTGCTGTCATAGGGGAAAACTTGCAATTACTATTAGCAGGCCTTTTAACCAAATTTATAAATGTAAAAAATTATGCAGTAGCCATGACAAGTATGTTGACTGATTCCAAATACCTCTAACAATGCAGAAACTCTGACTGTATGATAGTGCAGTGATACCTTACAGAAGCAAGCATGAATACTTAAGAGCAATGCAGCAACAGAGGCTCAGACCAGCCAAATCTGTCCCAAGAAGCAAAGGAACTACTTGAACCCTTTGCCCATTCTTACTTACTCTACTACTTAGATGCAAACTCAGCTTGGACATTTCTGTACTGCAATGTGGCCACAGTCATAATGTACTGCTGAACCCTTACACCCAAAAGGAAAAAATGGAAATTTCAGAAAAAGAAAAAAAAAAGGGAAAAAACCCCCAAACCCTAACCTTAAAATTGCCCTACTACTGTGCAGGTAGCAAAACTGAGAGAAAACCACAGGTACATTTAAAGTGCTTTAAAGAAAATTGTTTCTTGCATTAAAAGGCTTCTACTCCCAAAGACATGATGTCGCTAAATAAATGACCTTCATAGAAAACACAGAAGATATGTGAAAAAAAGCTGGAGAGTATCAGTTTGCTGAAGAGGACCAAAGCTAGACTGATAGTGATTAATTAGCTGGTTGTCATGGAGATGGTGTTAAATATGCTCAGGTAAAATCTCCTTTCAGATTTTCTTTTAACATGAAGGGAAAAGATAAAGAAGCCAAGAGTTCTATCTAAGAAACCTCCATTTTTGAGGAACTAAGGTTTTAGTATATTGCATCATTAAAATACAGCTTGAGGAAGCTAACAAAACAACAAATGACGTTCTACAATTTCTTTTTAGTGCACCATAACAAAACTTTGTGTGTACATATTGTAAATAAGATGTTCAAAAAATCTTGCCTGCTTCATGCAGGGATATGTGAAATTGCAGGGAGAGAAATACATATTCACTGCCATTATAATACATTTATATTGATAGGCAAGGAACAAGAGTTCATAGGTTAAAAAACACTGTACTCAGAAAGTGGACTAGAGCCACAAAAGATCTTTTCTCTCCTAATCTAAAAAAATGATCAAATGAAGACTTACAAGAAGAGGCTGTGTTGATTTAAGTGAAGGTATTTCAAGGGTAAAAGCTATGAAAAATGGTCCAAGACACACTAAGAATTTTTGGCCATTAGTATTATTACAAAAATTCTGTAGAGGGTCTTTTTTTCTATCTCTTCTTCACTGACTGGAACACTAAAAGAATTTATTTGCCTACTCTTTATTTTTATTTCCTTCTCCCCAGATGGCAAACCTAATATCTGATTCAAAAAATCTTTATATACCAATTTTACTTAACCTCCACAAACAATTAACAGAAAGCAGAGATACCCTTTAGTGCTCTCTTCATTCTTGCAATGACTCATTTGTACAACGAACATAAACTTTGATCCACATTTCAAGGACAAACCTGAAATAATCATACTTTTATGTTCTTCATGTTATTGACTTTTAATAGCTATCCAGGTAGCAATTATTTAACACATGACAAAGCATGCTGTTACCTAGTCCTACCTAACTTGCTGAATTCAGAATCATGGCTCTAAAGGGCTGTAAAACAGTTGGATAAAATGAGTGAAGAATAATTTCTTCCATGTATGACCCCTATTTCTTTCCTTCTTATCAATTATGCAATTATAGGAAAGAGATAAAGTTACACTGTATTTTTGTAGCAATAACAAACCTACATGCCACACAAACCTCATCGTTCTCTATTATCTACATTCCTACAGCAACTGTTGGTTCCACCAAAAACACTACTCGTCTAAAACCAACCTCCATTGTGATCAGTGGAATAGAGCCATGGAGGTGCTATACAAAGCTCACTTCAAAAGATATGACCACAGGTTTTTCATTATCATGTTGGAGACCACTACAATATATTTAATTGCTTGCACAAGACATCTCAATAATTTTTTCCTGCTTATAAGTCCAAGGACACTATTTTAAATTACATATTATTCTAAATTTCAAAACTTACTAGTACATTAAGAGTAAAGACTATACTTAACTTCCACTCTTTAACCTTACCCCATCAAAATCCAAATTTTTTTTTCCAGATGATTGAGGAGTGGAACACTTTAATCCAGCTAGAACTAAACATATTTTATGTATTTGTAAACTTGGTGATTTTAATGTCTGACAATGTGTTTTCTGGAAACTTTGAGCATTATTCTAGTCTTTTCTAATATGGAAATGATACAGTAATACCGGTTATGACATTGGTGCCAGCTTAAAATCATCTATTTCTTTAAGCTATATTTTGTTTGTTTGAGACCCTCTAATTGAGGATCTCATTCTTCTTTTCCCATTAGATACAGTAACACAATCAAGAATTAGGGGCACATATTTATTGTGGACAGAACTCCATTAGCCTTGACATCCATGAGGCACTACCATTGACTCTGAAGTTTCTTGAGGTTTAAATTTTCATTAAAGCAATTTCCATCTCTGTGGAAGTATTTAAATTTCATCACACAGGCAAATCATTAATGAAGATGAACTTTTTCTTAGGACTTCTACACCACACCAATTTCAAATTTCCATTGTTTTTCAATTCTTATATTACACTTTTCTTTAATTGAGAAATGCTTCATTAGAGACTGTCTAGTGAGGATATAAAAGTGAGGATGTGGGGTGCAAACACTGTCTAGTGGCATACTTTAAAAGAAAAAAAATTCCAAACCAGTACATCTACCTTAGTTCTTTTACCAAATGCTTCTGATTTCATCAAAACACTTTATCACATTTGTTGACTGGATCCAAGTTCCCATAAGCTATGCTAAATGGCATAAATTACAACAGTCTTGATCTGTAGGCAGTACTAGTACATTTTATTAGACCAACTCGTGTTTGGGGAAAAAAGGTGAGCTTTCAGATATGCAAGCTTGGATGAAAGTTAGACCTGAAGTTAAAAGGGGCATCCCATCTGACATTTTTTAAAACCAATGTAAGTGAAGGTGTTTCCTTAGTCCTTTAGCACATCATCAAAAGGCAGAGATTTGTTAGGGAACTTCATTGAAACTGTTAAATAATGCCAAGGCAAAGAGAATCCAACCAACATGTTCAAGTTTTTGCTGCTTTATATTATACACACACACCCAACCATGTGCTGATTTAACCAAAGAGTGGATACAGTACATGTAACATCTACTTTAACTGGATTTTAAATGTTACCACAGACAGTATTCAGACAAGAAACAGGCCTAAGATCCCTTCAAACTGTTTACACACTGTTATAAAAGCCAAAAAGGCTCCACTTACAACTTACCCCAGTTATAACAGTTACACTCATTTAAGGAAAAGAAACAATATCAATTAAACAATAAAATTATTTTAATGTTTGTCCATGTCTTTAAACACTTGCATGTGAATATCGCTTTTTACTTCTAAAACTTCTGCATACAGATATTAGCATGGTATTCAATTTCTTTCAAATACTGAATTTCATTTAGATTTCCCTTGTATCATCTCCTCTTCATTTTTATAAAAAGGTGCATCTCTACTCAAAAGACAGATTTTTAAGAGAACTAGCAACCATCAAAACTGTACAGGAAACGCAGAAGGTGAACTGAAAAATGCACAGAGAAATGTATGTGCAGGCTGCTATATGGCTGCTTTTGTAATGTTTGACACTAGCCTGTCACAAACCAGCTCAAAAAGCTTTCATACCAAGCAGGCAGGTCACATATGATAAAAGTTTTTCATGTCTACAGTGGTAAATAAGCTCACTTACAGGATGGTGACCTTGGTCAGCTTCTTACTAACTATATTCACCAAGTTCAGACAGCTCAAAACAAATCTCCAGGCACTCTGCTGTCTCACAGAGAGAATCAAAAAGGGCAAACCCACAATCAAAGTGACAGCTGAGGTCTTCAGCAGGGGTTTCGTGTGGGCCCCCGCAGAGCCCTGAACAGAAGCCACAGCAGGTGCTACAGGCGTCCCGCAGGCCGGCAGCGCGGGCTGGCAGCGGCTGGGAATAACACAGAGCGCCACAAAAGAGAGCCCACAGCTGGAGCGCCCCAGCGCCGGCCACCGATGCGCCCCAGCGCCGGCCACCGATGCGCCCCAGCGCCGGCCACCGATGCGCCCCAGCGCCGGCCACCGATGCGCCCCAGCGCCGGCCACCGATGCGCCCCAGCGCCGGCCACCGATGCGCCCCAGCGCCGGCCACCGATGCGCCCCAGCGCCGGCCACCGATGCGCCCCAGCGCCGGCCACCGATGCGCCCCAGCGCCGGCCACCGATGCGCCCCAGCGCCGGCCACCGATGCGCCCCAGCGCAAGGTTCCTCAAGGGCTTTAGACGCAAGGAGCAAAATTCCCGAACAGTGGCACACATGCCGTCACACCGCTCCTGCAATGTGACTCCTGCACAAGGCAGCCTCTGTGACCCACTGTCTTTCTTTGGAGAAAAACCACAGCACACAGGAAAATATTCACAGGAAAATAAGAAAAGGCAGAAAGAACAAACTGACATTTTGTATGGAATATAGTTATTTCTAGATAAAAGAGTGACATTTATTTAGACAGGGAAAAACATAGTTACAAAGACTAGTATATGTGATATTTCACCATTTAAAATAAAAAACTATTATCTCTATTGAACAAGAAAATTAAAATGTTGCCTGAACAGGCAAATCACACTGAACACATGGAAACTTTCATCAAAGCTTATATACTAGGCTCTCAATACAGATATAAGCTCAGGAATAAAATGATCCATTTTAAACATGCAGATATACTAAGAAATCTGCTAATTTCCAGTGCCTAAGACTTCCGTAGCATATGAAGCCTTCATTGCCACTGCTCACCACTGCAAATACTGAGACAAGTCAGGTGCTAGCTAGACTATGTCCTTATAAAATAGATGCTGTTGGAAGACTCTTTTTCTGTTACAGACCCTGTTTTCCATTCAGTCCTGTTAAAAAACATGTAAATCACATTTCAAGACTTCTGTGCAAAAAATCACTGTAAACCATACTTAAAACACATCACTCTTCAAAATGCATTCTTAAAAACTACACATGATAATGTTATTTGCCCACTACCTGATTCACAACTCTGTAGTGATACAACCTTGCCTAACAAAACCCCCTGTTTAGCACTTCATGCTCAGACACAAATCTACTTTGAACCAATTTCTAAAACACAACAAATAAAACTTCAGTTGAAGTAGAGAGATTTCAGGATACTAACAAGTAGATGCCTAAACACTACTTAATGCTACGGGATTGATTTCAGAAGCATATGTATGTTTAAACAAAAAGCCAGGCTGAGAGATAGCCAAAGATATTTCTGCAATGTTAGGCTATTGATGCACACTCTTACTGACTATCAGTAAATAATACCAATCAAATGACTGAAATATAAAAGTATATAAAAGAAAACTTATTGCTGCTCTGATGTCCCTCAAGAGGAAAAATACCCAACACAATCCTATTGCAAACCATGTGCGCTAAAGGAAGGTTTCCTGGAAACCATTTTTCCTATATAAGATTATATAAATTGAAGTAAAACACTCCTACTTCAAATAGAAGTCTGCTAGCATGCTAAGACAACTACTCATTACTCTCCATGTATATGCACTTAGTGGCTCTTAAGACCCTGGTTTAAAACAAAGGCTATTTGTTGGACTTGCTTTGTCTTCAGTTAAGCCATCAGTATCACTTGGGATAGTCTAATAAATTAATGTAGTCAGCAGCATGAGTTAAACAGTGTCCACCAACCCCATGCTTTGATTAAAAATCTGGAACAGATGAAATTGCATATCAAAAAGAAGAGGGATGGGGAGAGGAATGCCTCATTCAAATGCACCCCAAAAAGTTGAATTTTAAACACTGGATTTAAAAAAAACACCCACACTTTGGGTGAAATAGTTCATCACATCTCTAAGCTCAGCACCACAAAAGCACAGTCTAGAAAGTTGAGGAAGGCTGCTTCAGGCTTTGCTTCTGGGAAAGCATGAATGGTAAATGTGCTGGCAAGTCTGCACTGACTGTCCTTCCCCAGCGTCTCACCCCCATGCTGCAGGCTTTTCTTATCTAGCTCACTGCTGCATCTAACCTTATTACACTTCCTAAAGACCTCTCCTGAAAGAAACCCATTGCTTTCTAGTGCCTTTTTGATTTAGAAAGCCTGGAAAGGAAGGAATAAAGAGTAGATCTCACCATCCATACAGGAAGAAGGCTCATGATCTGATTTCATGATTCAGCATAGTTTAACAATCTACTGTTTCCAATTGAATACAGCAATTGTGAATGCTCAAATCCTTTTGAGTGAAGTACCACATTGAACTGAAAATATCGAGTCACTGGAGTTGTGGGAACTTGCCTACCAAACAGAGTTACTTCTGAGGTTGCAATAACTTGACCAGAAGCAAGGGCTTCATGTCAAAATTGAATTAAAACCTGTACTCCCTCTCTCCATCCTTAACTTTTCATAAATGATTGCTTTGATTCATAAACTGTATTACATCAAGCTTTGTAAGGATTTGTTAGGAAAACTTGCTCTGTTTTTTAGAAAAAAAATAGGCACCTACCTTGGTCTCTTTCTCCCTTAATTAAATTCCTATTCCATCCTTCCCCCTGACCAACTTCTTTCCTTTCCTCCTCCAACTCTGCATGTCATTGTCACGTACCTTCCCCCACTCTGATACACATATGTATGTATTCAGTTACTCATCTGTCTTCCTTTCCTGACATCTAGATCTACTGTTCTGCTGCCTCATTCCTGTCTCCTTTAGACCTCCTCTCTAAGTTTCTCTGGACAAGTCTGCATCTGGATCTGCACCAGAGCTCTGGATGCTCTGCATCTGAACACAGACTGCCTTCCTTTTTACTCATTTACAATTGCTTTTTGATGTTTCCAAAGTGTTTTTATCTACTGCTCATAAGTAACAGGTGCAAAATACAAACAATTCTCTTTGCTAGTGGCCTACCAACTAGAATTTTGGAAGTACTGTGACACCTCTGGCATCAATAATTCAAAATACTATTACAATTTCTTTGAGCTAATTTTTTTTTATTCCCAGTATTCACTGAAACCTATCCAGTCCCTTTGAAAAATCTTTAGAACTGAAACAGTGTTTAAAAACTACTTTTTAGGAGTGAAACTCCAACTATTTCATAATTCCTTTGGTTTTTTGTAGTGTAAGTTATGGAGCTGAGTAAGATTTCTTCAGGGACAATATGGATTAATAATAGATGTGGAGGAAAAGCAGAACAGGTGAGTGCACTCACACCCTCCTTAGTCTCACTGGATGTGAAAGTGTTTCTAACCAGCATATTCTGGAATGCTGACATGACTACTTATACTACAGACTCGTTTTAAAAAGGAGATTTTAAAGCTTATTTACTACTGCTATCAAAATGTTTGTTGCATTTCCTCCACAAATTCACCTCCAAAAGCTCACAAGATGTGACTCACAGCACAAGTGGAGTTTTCAGCTGGAACAATAAGAGTTCTTGACTGTAGTGGGTGAATTTTTGAGGGGTGGCAGACTGGGAGGTTTCATAGCTTATGTTAGGACTACCTAGTACTTTGGGGACCTACCTTCACAGGAGGATGTGCTATCCAGGGTAAAGTAATACTGAACTTCACTTATCTTTCTAGTATATATACTGAAATCTGCAGTATATGAAGCAGCATGCTACATTTTAAATAAGCATGAGCCCAAACATGCTCCTGTGCAGGATGGGGGGCCAGTCCATCATGTTTCTTGATTCTATCCTGCTTCAAGCCCTTCCAGACTTTCTATTCTGTCAACAGACGCAATATTCTAGAGCAAAGCACCAGACCTGGAAAAACTTTGCATTACAGCCAAGTGTGGTGCTCCAGAAATATTCACATCTTGTCTTTTAAGAAGAATCAAGAAGAATGTGGCTTTTGGGAAGGGATAATAAAAAAAAATGAAAACAATTTCTTTTTCCTATAGTTTATACTCAGCTTGGCAGCCAGAAATTTTACTTCTCTTCCTTCTCAAGACATAATTTTTCCTTTTCTCTGGCCATTTTCCTTCACTTAACTCAGTTGGTCTCCTGACTGACAACAGACCAGAACTCTCAAGGAGGAAGGCAACGCAGATGAAGTAAAACCACAGAGTGTGTATTTTCAGGTTTAAAAAAATAAACAAGGCTAGCAATTAGCTTATAAAATCTAAGGTACTACATAAGGAATAGCAAATTAAAGTGAATTGAAATATCTGAAAGTGTACCAGTTTATCTTATTTCTTTCTACTAAAACTTTCTGGATGTTATAGTAAACTAAGCAGGTGCATTTATTCAGGCAACTTATTACTCACACTATAAAATAAATATTGTTTGTCTCTTTCTGTGTAAGACTATTAAAAAACTGCCTAGAAGTTACATTATTACACTATATATATGTGCCTGAATACAAATACACACCTTCAAGCAAATTCAAACCCAGCAACTCTTTAGCAGTAACCAGTTGTTTATGAGGTTAACATGGTACAAGTAAAGCCAAGTAGTTAAGCAATGTCACAAATCATTTTCAACAGCTTTGTATCTTTTTCATCTTCCTGTAAGCTGTGTCAATAGCCTCTACAGAAATATCATTGAATCAGAAGAGGCAACTGCTCAGAAAAATGCCTCTTTGCCCAAAAACATTCTTTATACAAAGAAGCTGCAGAAGTTAGATTCAAATTAAATTGTGTATACTATTTTGAAAGAATGTCTGTGCAATTCTGAGTCACTCAACTTATTAATACAGTCTTCTGGCTTAGTAAAATTAGATGTATTTATCAAGCATACATATATACATATATTCCTGATTTAAATGCAGTTACAGCCCTTTAAACAAGTAACTGGGGTAATTATATCAGGTTTTTGTAATACAGTCTTCCAAAAGTAGTCATAAGGGGTTAACATGACTTGTAGTAATAGCACAATTATTTTTAAACTATCAATAAACCGTTTTTCACCTAAACAGTGACCTCCTCTTTGTGTAAATTTAGATATTTCAAGCGACTGTTGCCAGACTTTCTGATTGTGCATCTTCTTAAAATTGGGATGATAGAACAAATAAAGGATATATTGATACTTACTGAAAGGCAACAGCTTGATTAGAATACTACTTATAGTTTATAGTTCTGTCACATAGCCCCATAGGGTATCTTACTGAAAAGCTGAAGAAGCTGTCAGAAGCCTTGTACATGTGTGCATGCAGATGTGTTTACATAAATATAAAATGTCTGTCAGAGAACTGTAAAGCAAAAAGTAAACTTCAAAACCAGCAAATCACTTTTAAAAACAAATATTCCCTTACGGGCATATTCCAATACACCAGATATACTTTAATCATTGCACGAAAAAACCTGGGCTTTGCTCAGATTGAGTAACAGAAAACTTAGAGGTGCAGACATTTGCAGAATGGGACAAGCTACTCAGAGCATATATCCAAATTTTCACATTCAAAAGGAGAACACTATGATGCCAGATGTACAGTGTTCACTATATTGAACCTTAGCTATTAGGTGACTTGTGAAATTGAGTGTGACAATATGACTATCCTGTATTTCTGTGCTTTAAAAGAATGCACGTTTTATGATGTGATCACACTATTTATCTACACTCTAATCAGATATACCTTTAAAGGTAACAACATATCTACCGTACATAAAAATATTGCACGATGGCAGTTTCAGGCAACTAACACAATTGTGTTGGATATTAAAATCAGACATTAGAATTTAAGGCTAAATCTGAAGATGTCATTAATTTTCTCCTCAATAACTTAGTAATTTGACATAATTATATTCAGTTATTAAACAGAAAAAAACCCCAACAACTCTTTTTATTACGGGATAATTTTAGAAGTAAAAAGGAAATGTTTGCCGTAATTAATTGTATAGGGGAATGAACAGGAATTTCACTGCCTCTGAAACAATAGTTTGTTGGTTTTTTTCAGAGGTTGAATTTCCTAAAATTCGGAGGTCTGCACTTTGTTCAGTCACATGAACAGATCTAGGATTCTTAAGATGCACTTTTTAAAGTGCCCTAAGGAGAACCATATAAGGATATTCACGTAACAGAAAAGGGAATACAGGAAGTACGAAGTTGTGATTTTGGAAAGGATGTTAGAGGACTAAAAGTGCAACAGAAAAATAACAGTAGATTCTTGAAGATAAACGTGAAAATCAACAATAGCAAGAAGACCAGCCCATGGAAGGGTCTGACTTAAGCTCTTCTTGATATTACTACACAGATTCACCAAGTAAGTTTGACTAAAGCAGGTGAAGCCAAAAGGAGTCACTCCACTGACAGTAGGCTTCGTTGAGGCTGCTACATGCTGTCCTTCTGATCCCTCATCCTTTCATCTATGTTGAGAATCCTCCCCATTTCACTGAACACTACCATCTCCCACTTCTCTAAGAATCTGTGTCTGTCCTCTCCCTCTAGAGGTGTTTTTTTAACCAGTCACATTGATGCCTGCCTCAAACCAATAAAATTTCTAGAGTCCCTATATGCTTCTTTTTAAG
>VZSR01000262.1:3907207-4008701 GCA_013398615.1 Brachypodius melanocephalos | reverse complement strand
TTTAGCACTATCTCTATCCACAGAGACACAACTAAAACATAAACAAAATTATTTACTTTTGCTTATTTAAGCTATGCAGGAGTATGAAGACTTTTCGAGCACATTATCTATATCTCAAATATAGCCTAAGGCACACTGAACACTGAAGCACAGGTCAATGTTTTATTATCTAGTGTTCAGACCTCACAGCTAGTCAGGATATCAGCTAACAGAACATTTCAAAAGCAAAGTCTACCCTTACGGAGCCTGCCATTACAGGATTTAAATATTTACTGTGCTTTGAACTAGTAGTACTTTAATGCCTTTATTTCTGGTGCACGTGTGACAATGTTGACTGGAGTTCCTATCAGTTCAGGATAATAAGTACAGAGACTAAAACATTATCAGATCATGTTGACCAAACATTTGAAAGCAAGAACTCTCCCATTCCTTCCCTTTCCTTCAAATACTTAATATTTTCCTTTGGGAAAGAAGCTTGTCTTTTATCTTAATAACTTCTATTTGCTTCTGGAGCATGGAGTCACACTCTTCAATTATTTTCAGTTGATTGTATAATTTTTACTGAGGTTTGGTTGGTCTTTATTCCATTTGGTTTTTTTAATAGGAATATCAGCTTACCTTCTGGTGAAGTACCTGGCTTTTGAGAAAACACAGAGCTTATTTTACTCTTCTTGCTGCTGTTGCTGTTGACAGACAAGGTGGACTGAATTTTTCTATGCATTTTTTCTGAAACAGGAGACGAAAGCTTTCTATTGTCTGCAGGCATATGCTTGACCCCGTTGTGAATTCCACTTCCATTACTCAGACCCACATGGCCATTTTGGATCTTGCCACTTTCTTCCTCACTCCTTTCCAGTGCTGAAGTATTTGGCTGAGGCAAACGTTGAGGTTGTGCTTAAAGTACAAGAAAGAAAGATTTAATTAAAATTGTAAATTGATAACTGAACACTTTAGGCTAGACAGGGAATGCAACTTTCCTTGCTCTTAAGAGCAAGGAAAAACAGACTGGCAAGTTAACATTCCCCTATCAAGACAATAAAACAAAATATATCTCTAGATTAAAAATAATTATTAGGTATTCAAAAAAGCACCTCATGTCGACATAAGGCCTAGATTCCTCATTTGACAATGCAAGGAAAGGCTTGCAAGGCTCTGTGAACAACATAGAGAGAATAATGCAACCAATTTGAAGAAAGGGAAAAAGTCAAGACTGGGAATGAATGCAGCAAAACTGAGATAAACTTGTACTGAGGGAATCAAATGAATAATATGGTGAAATACATCCAAATAAGAGGAAAAATGCCAACCTGCCAGCCTTCAGAAAATAACCTGAGTGATGTGGTAGGGGTCCCCTGACACTCAGCCATCACCAACCAGTATATCAGATAAGAACAGGATTATCCAGGTAACCAACAAGTTTGAGCTTAAATTCATAAAGATCATGGATTACTGAGAAGTACAAACTAAATCAAAATCCGGTTTTGTGAAGAGGTAACCAGAAGGAACATGCATTCAAACACCAGAGAGCTGTGGCAAGCCAGAGTCCTCTCACTCCATATTCTTCAAAAAATAATCACAGTTTTAGAAATGGCTGTAATGGGCCAGTTAGGGATTTAATGGAAATACCAAAATGGTCCAAGGCGAAAAAACCCACTCTGTCAAGGCAAGAATCTGCAGTGATCTGGCTAAGTCTCTCAGAGTACAATGTTATACACCCATTCTAATGAGCAAGCATGAAACTTGGCCATTCTGTGTTGAGCTACTCTATCATAAAGGAGAATATTTGTAACAATATGGAATAGAGATTTCCTATGTATTTTTAGTCTGTAACTGAAGAACAGATGCATGATTTTTTTAATGTAAAGTTTTGTAATAAAAGTGGTGACAATTTAACAATTCTTACTTAGGAAAAAAAAAGGTTTAGTGAGGGAAAACTAATTAAACTATAAACACAGTAACACACCAAGATTTCACAATCAAAAAGCATCAGCCCAATCACCACTCCTAATCAAAACACTACTGCATCATGGACATAAAGAGATTTTCAGACAGTCCAATCTTCACCTATTTAAAAACATTATGTCAAAGAAAAAGTCCAGATTCTATTAGATACCCAGCAGACAAGAAATTAGTGCCAGCAGTAAGGAAAAACAGTGCTGCAGTTCATTCTCTTTTCAGATGGTTCATATCCATTTTCTGATGATTTCACAGTATAAAGGTAAAATACATAGAGGTAATCATAGGTAGCTTGTTCTAAAATAAACAACTCCACTGATCACTTCAAGTACTAGTTAACAAATTTTCCAACAAATACTACTGGGAAAAACAGACCATCATGGTCTCTGAAAGGACTCAGTTCTAAATTTGCCTAATAAACCCCCAGTGCTTTCCTTCTATTCAGAACACTAACACCATTCTCGGGTTGCTTTCTTCACTATCATAAACTTTTCCAGATTAAACTTCACACAAATCTTAAACTTTATGCTCTGGTCATGCTCACAGGCAACAAAGCATTCTTTGTCATAACAGCTTAAATATGAACTGGTTCATGCTTTTCTTGGTATCTTAGTCACTGCCACTAATGTTTTTAGAAGATAACCATGACTGCCCAAATTTATCTAGGTCAGCGTAAGCCTTCCTGAACCTACTTGACCAAAGTGATAATTTTCTGTTGCAGAAAAGAAAGGGAGGGCTGGGGGAACCATTCATGTTTTAGACTTCCCAAATGTGTAACAGGGAATACAAAGATCAAAGATCATTCCCTTCCATTACCAGTAGTAACTGCTCAGAAACCTCCAAGCAAACAAAACAGGAGCACACTTTCTGAGACCTGAAGAACTAACTGTTCCCCAAAGGTCTTTCCATTGACAGTGCTGAAACCGCTTCTCCTTCAGTTTTGCATTAGTGTTTGTAAAGCCTATGAACAGAAGCATAAACAAGGCACTGTCTTCACTTCGGAATTCAATTTGTGCTATTGATGCCTTGAGAGGCTACCTAGAACAGAGGCTAGACAGTGTTAAAGTAATAAAGTAGGTATTTATTAAAAAGGCCTTTAAAGGATACACCTTAGTATAAGAGCCTAAGGCTAGCCTGAGGCTACACCCAAAATGGACCCAAGATGGACAATTGGTCACGAGTTTTCACACTTTTATAAGTTTTGGTCCATTTACATATTGGGGTTAATTGTCCAGTTACAGTCTCAGGTTATGAAGTCCCATTCTCCCAGTTTGCTCTACACAGTTTGCTGTTCATGCTTTTGGGCCTGAGGCTGCAATGGTGTCCTTGGTTCTCAGTCTGGAAAAGGATTGTTTTGTCTAACTAAACTGTGAGGAGAACTTGCTAATACTTTATATGGAGTTCAGAGTTATATACTAACGCAGCACAAAATCTGGAAAATATGACAGCTAAAACTTAAGGCATTCCTATCTATTTGCTTAACATTTCCAAACTCTCATAAAGGTCCCAAAACACATTTTTAGGGAATTTTCTCCTATTGAATAAGTATTATTAGAAGTATACTACCAGGAATCCTTCATGTAGATTCTCTTTCCATGTAGGTATAAATTTTTTTTTTTTAAAAATCAAGCATTATTCATTCCATTTTAAAAGCATTCAGTGTAGACCTAATCGCAGTCAAAAATCTTTGCCAATATCAGAAAGAAAAATTTACTCTCTAAAATTCAGTGTTTATGTCCACAGCAGCCCCTAGTTTTATATTCATTATCCCACTTAAATGCAAATTTTATAATTAAAGAACAGTCTTTCTCATGTTTCATGGAATGTTTCCTCTCCCTGCATCGCCTATGATTCCCTGCTGTGGAGTACTTCAGTTGTACCAATGAACTAGAATTGCTGGGGAGCAGTTAACCTTCCTCAATAAACACAAGAATTAGACTTTTCTAAAAATTCTCTGTGTCTGGATGTCAGTTTATAAAACTTGACAAAATATTCAAAATTAGGTGTGTTTCTGTCAAACTGGGGAAAGTCTTAGAAATCTGAACAGTTATAGGTTTTTGCTTTTATTATTATTTTCACTAAGGGTTCAGGGACTTTTCTGTGGTTTTTTAATTTTAATTTTTTTAAGTAATCCTGTTCTCAAAGTATTTTACTTGAGTCTTTTAGCATTAACATACAACTTTTTAGCTGACTGGCTTTACAGTATTCATGTGTGATACCCAGGTCAAATCAAAATGGAATAAAACCCCAAATGGATTAGTTATCTCAATTTAAATTTATTTTAACTTTATTGATAATTTTGCACTAGGGAGACTTGAATCTTATGGTTAAAACACACTTGAAACCAATTAGGAACCATATGACCGCATTCTAGCATAAAGAACAAAAGCAATTGACAGTTCCAAGATTAAAACACAACCACTCCGTTTAGAACAGAAATATTTTTACCTTATTTTTTAAAGGTTGTGTATATCTTAAAAAAAAAAAAAAAAAAAAAAAAAAAAGGTGTAATATGGAGAACGACACAATGCTTCTTAAAACACAGTGATACCCAGGGACTCTCACTCTCTCTTTAATGATCCACTGCTCTCATTCAGCTGTCTTTCTTTTTTCAAATCTTTACATATGTGACAGCTCTCAAAAGTAGACCATAGACCATCTGGCATTTTCCGAGGTGTAACTTGTGCAAATTCAGCTCTACTGGGAACACAATGCTATCTTCTGCCTGCGTTATAAAAGATACAATAGAATGTAGAACTTATGAGTTGTTTTGAATTATTCATTTTTTGCCTGTATATTCAAGAAATTTTACAAACTCTGCATTTTGTACTACATAATCACATGCGTTAAAGGTACAAAGAAACTTTTTGACACCTCTTTTCTACAGAAAGATGGCATTTTGTTTGATATGTGAACATTCAGCGCCTGTTATATCATTCTAAACAGGCCGTGTGCTGCTACAAAAGATCCCATTTTACACTCTATGTATGAGCAAAAATGTTATTCTTGATATTCACTAACTAATGCAATACACATCAAAATTTCAAATGTGTGTTGGATGAACATTCAGCATCATCAAATCAGGATGGTACTGGTCACTTACTGTATGTTAAAGATTTAAGAAAAAAAATCATTCCTCAGACAAATTGTCATTTCAAGTATCTACAATGAGTAGCTTCAAAATGTCCTAAGAAATACCATGCTTTTCAGGTAAATATGTTTTTAATCTTTAGCAAAACCAGTAAATTTAAGTCAGTATTTTATACAGTGCTAACACTAGTGGATTTTCAATAAGAATGATAAATATTAGATTAATGATTCAATAGACTGAATCTTTTTTGATAGAAAACTAGCAGATAATATAGGTAGTAATAACTTCACATGAATCTGCTGCCTGTGGAAAAGCAATAAAAAGGCAATATATTGCTATAGCATATAATCTATTAGCGTGTTTCACACTTCCTTGTCATTGGTTTCTTTACAAAGTGGGCCTTAGTACAGTAACTTCTGCTGTTATCTAACTGACTTTACACAATAATTTAATTGTAAGGTTACTATCTGGTGAATTCAAGGAGTAAACATTTATTATGGTTTTTGATGCTTTTGAAGTAACTATGCACGTTCTCTTTCAGACTGTAAAACCCTTAGCACACTTTAAATGAGTATGCACACATATATGCACCCTGACTGCACACTGGTTTTACACCCTGCAAAGTCCCGGCTGTTCTTAAAAGAAAAATTCTGATGCATGTGTTTAACAGAAAAAATGTATGTCAACAGAGGGAAACTCTCAACCAAAAGAGAACAGTCTAAGCTATCATTAGGGATTTTAGACAAAACACAAAAACAAACATACACTGAATGCAGACTCCTCTGAGTCAAAGTGCATCAAAAGAAAACATCAGGAGGGAGAGAAGAATTGAGACAGTTAATTAGTAGCCTAATCACATCAAAAGCAATTCCAAGGCAGCTGATACAGACACCCGTGGAGTTTGCTAGTCTGGCCAATGAAAGTGATGGAAAAAATACTTTTCCAGTTCACAGCCTGGGTTATCTGACTGCACACCTAGAGAAGTAAGAACAATATTTCCTTTATGTATGGCACAATAGTTTATGATGACAAATCAGGCCACAGTAACAGTATTTTTGCAGGTGGATGTGGGAAGTATAAAATGCACAACTCCTTGTTGTAAAAGCTGTAATGGCATTTGCAAATATTGAGAAAATACAACTTATTGTTTCACTTGACAGTATTCTTAACACTCCTCTCTGCCCAAAACAGTTGCAACTACAATATGAAGATGAGGTTTTTTGGAAATACAGAGGTCCTGATTGGGTCTGCTAACGCTGAAAGTCAAGATCTACACATTGATTTCAGCTGGAAGAACTGTTTGATCTCAGTGGACACTGCTCCTTCTCCCTCTGCACGGATCACATGGAACAGACCATATGTAAGGGAGGTAAGAATCAGGCCTCTGTTTTTTATCAGTGCTTCTTCGTAACACTGATTTAAACTTAAGGGGGAAAATAAAGCAGATGACAGCCAAAAATTGCACAGTAAAACCAGGGGCTGCCTGAATTCCAGAAAAAAATTAAGGTGATTCTAAATTACTTCTGGAGAAAACAAATTCTTTGGATACAAAAGGTAACATTTCCTATTGACTAGCAAAAAATCTTAACTTTTCAAAAATATTACATACTCTATGTGTTATATGCTCAATAAGCATAAAATTTTAGTGAAATTGGGAGAACTCAAGTATCTCAGTCCTTCTCCAACCCCACTTTCTAATTAAATCCTGACTAGTCTCTAATATGATCTTCAAACTACATCAATAGTTTTCTCTGTCTAGCTATCCAGAATATTAACATTCAGATTACAAGATGTACCTCTGAGTCAACCTGTGAAGTGGCTTTTGTCAGCAATTATTTTTGAATATTTTCTGGGACATAAATAGCATATACTGCAGCTACCACATCACAGAAGGCATACATTAACTAAATAACAAGGTACCATCAAGGCACCATCTATCTTTTAAAATCATTTTTTTACACTGAATTTTTTATACCATGCTGACTTTACAAAGAAAACAAAGTATCAACTAACAGCATCAACCACTTTTTAGAATTCCTTCTTGTGAGACGTGAGGACATGTTCAAAATGAATACAATATATTATTATGAAACAAGATGTCCTTTGTAATGAAAATATTGTAGTAAAATTGCTGGTATGAGTTTTACAGGACCCACACTGAGAACACTTTGTTAGAATACGTCTGAGAGCACATCCAGGGAACACCTGGTGTAACAGAAACAAGGCTGGCAGGGGACAAAGGGAAAAGACATTTTATCCTGTCAGCTTTCACCTGGTGAAGGGTGGACAAGAATGGCAAACGTGTGCATGTGTGTTTATGGATTGAGAAGCAACACAAGTGCACAAGACAGTGCCCAAAGTACTCCTATCTGTGCAAAGACACCCACAGTGCCTTCCTTCACAAGCACTGCAGGACTTTACACACTGTTTGAAGGGCTGCAGGAACTGTATAAAGATGTCTTTGACATACCCAGAGAGATGCAGTTACCACAGAGAAGCATGAAAAGGGCTTGTAACCAGGGTTTACAAAGTTGATAAGCATTCCAACTGAAAATATGGAGTGAATTTCTCTGTTTACAAATCCTACATCCTTCCTGATGTAATTTTGCAAAATGAACAAATGCCCACCAATTTTCTTTAATGACTGCAACAGCAAATTTTAAATCTTTGCTAAACTGAGGAAATCCCCTAACATTTTTATTTACCTATCTTGCAACAATTATCTCAGAATCAAAACACCCTTTGGCTTCTAATTAATATTAGATTGTCAGTAAATTATTCTTCTTTATCAAACACACATCTTGCCATCATTAGCAATGTTCTTTCTGAGACTGCCAATATTGTAATCTATGATAAACTTTGCAGATGATCTGAGAATTCTTGGTAGATTGCAATATAATTAGAAATAGGAATAATTCACATAATGCAGTGATTGTAAAACTACACCTACATAATGTGGAATATAGTTCTTACTGTAGCATAGTTTGTCACTTCTTGAGAACAAACAACTGACTCACCACGAAATGCCAAGAGCCAAACTGAAACCAGGGCATTATAGGTAATAGATACCAATGCACCTGGGGAATAAATCCCTACATAATGCTGCATTCAAAAGCAGGAAATTTTACTGCAAACTTTCCATTTGCGACATTTCTGTATCCATTTTTCTTCTCATGCATTCTGCTAGGACTGGAAAGTAATTGTACTGTATTTGCTCTTATGTTTCACAGCATTACAGCTATGTACTGCAGTGGTAAGAGTTGCACAGACATGTGGAATAGCAGGTTTTCTCATGGTCACCATTCCAATACTCCTAGGGCATATTTAGGGAGTTTAATAGATTCATTAGTTACTACTGCCGCTAGTTTGTTGTTTGGTTGTTTGTTGCTGCAGCTAGTTTGTGTGTTGGGGGTATTTTGTTTGTTTTGTTTTGTTTTTTAAGATTTTTTTTCTTATTTAGGTAAGATGTTTAGTTATTTTGTCCTGTATTTTCTACAGAGGTAATTTATTAAGAGACATCTTCATCTACTTGAGCATTTTTTTTGTTTGATTGGTTGTTGTTACATCTTCCTTTATATTGCACCGTGGCTTGTAAAATATTGGATCTGAGAAGTGAATAACCAATGCATTAAGAATCAGAGAATTAGCTAAATTCCTAAAGTAATGAAATAGATCTATTTCTTCAACACAAATAATCAGCGACTTCCTAAATGCGAAGACAGGCACATTTATCCTAAATGATAAAGGGCACTAGGAGTGCAATACAATCCATCTTACTGAGGAACAATTGCTTCTGGAGCTCCAATTTTAAAAGAAAGTTTATCAACCACTAAATGTAATCCAAGCTGTTGGCACGACCTTCAGCAGTTACCCTATTCGTACCTGCTACAACAGATAGTAATACCACTGCATAAAAACACACTGGTGTCCCATGGAATTTGACACATTAAGTCTCAAATATTTGAAACAGTTTTGATGCCCCTCACCATTGTGTTACTTGTTCCCAAATAAAGTAAAAAACATCAAAGAGAAGCTACAAACAACAGGATATCTCTTGCTGGCTATTGCCTCATAAGCAGCACAGCAGGATGCACCAGACAGGAGAGATAACCTCAATGTCATTAACAGCCGTAACCTAAGCAAGAGCACAAACAGGTCCTCTTGCCTCCAGCACCTCCTGCTCCCTTCCTCAATACCCCAGCAACCACTGACAAACTAGACTCTGATTCACCACAGGAGAGAATGTGGGATGGTGAGGCAACAGCTTCCCAGCCAAGCCCATTCAGCATTCATCTCTGAGTGAAAAATATTCTGAGTTCAGGTTTATTTTCCACTGACCATATATACTGAGTGTCCAGATAGCAAGATTACAGTGGTCAGCTAAACTCTTGCAAAACCAAAAAAATGCACATAAACTGGCTGTACTTAGTTTTAAAAAGAACTTGAAAGGAAATGCTTGGGATGAGAAATTCCCTTAATGTTCACTGCTCCCTTGATTTCTAGTCCTCAACTCATGAGTGGTAGAATTTCAGAAGATTCTAGAAAGCGTTCCACCTCAAGGGTGATCACCTGCTCTCAGTGCACTGTCTCTTGTAATCTCTATAATTTTAATACCCAGTGCTACTATTAACAATACTAACTAATTGCAGAAATCAAAAATAGGAGTGAAAAAACAGTAACACCAATAAAGAGAGGATTATATAAAAAGGTGGCAAGAAAACACAGAATATGAGTACAAATATAGTAATATATTAATAGATAACTGAGCTTTTGATTCCATTGTACTTATTTTCTCTCTGCTATTCTTTCTTGCAACCTACAGCTGATGCTAAGTTTGGCTAATACAAAGTACCAGAAAACCAAAGAAAGAAAGAAAGAAAGAAAGAAAGAAAGAAAGAAAGCACAGCTGCAAGTAAAAGGTAACAGGAGAACAAATGGACAGTAACTACAAATAACAGGCTAAAACTTGGGATTTTACATTATTAAAACAATAGCTGGGCAAAAACATCAAAAGAAAAAAGAGTAGAACCACCCAGAAGAAGATAGCACTGGAGGGAAAGGAGACAAAGAGAAAAAATACATAGTGAGCTGAGCCACTTCACTTCTTTGAGGGCAGAAAAGAGTATGGAAGAAGAAACAAAAAAAAAATCACAAGTAAAATCCCAGTAGATCTGAAGTATTTGCTACAGACTTTACAAGTAAGAAAATAATTAGATGATAAATCATTAATTGATAAGGAGTGAAATATAACCAAGATAAACACTTCATCCTTATACAGTGATCAGGTGCTGAAGCAAAAGCTCCCCTCCTGCTTGAGGTCAGAGAGGATCCTGGAGCCCTGGCCAAGAAAAATCAGCCACATTTAGCAAGAGCAGCATAATGGAAAATGGAAATTCTGTGTCAGAAAGCAGGGTGAGGACTTGAGGACCACAACAATAACTCTTCATGACCCATCTTTTCATAACTGCAAACTGCACAATTAACTGAGTGATTGCCAGTATGAGAAAAAAGATGTGGAAACCTGGTAGAGAGAGCATCAAATATCCACCTATTTCCTGATCCTGAAAAAGCAAAGCATGAGGAGAAAGAGAAGCAGCATCTATCTGCACAGACAACACCCTGGGAAGATTTAGTCTCATTTATGGATGTTCTTCAGCTGCAAGAATTCCCTTATCGCAAGCAGGGTCTAGCACACGGGTACAGGATACTCCTCACCAATCCACCTGCCTTCCATGCCCGTGGGCTGGGTGAGTGGGGCCTTCCCACCCCAAAGCACTTCAGGAACCCCAGGTCACCAAAGGATTTTGGATCACACCCAGAAAGTCCAGGCAGAGCTACTGTCACCAGTGCTCTCTCATGGGCTGCAGTATGTCACTAATGCACCAGCTTGGCACCAGGATGACCCAGAAAAAAGAGCTCTTTTTCCACCTTTGAACTAACTCTTTGGTGTACCTTGAAGTGATAAGGCACCACCTAACCCAAAATATTTTTGTGCAAGCTGTACAAGTAAGAATCTTGAGATTATACTTTGAAAAGTGTTCTTATCAGAGTTCTTGAAAAACCTAAATTCTCTTTTTTTTTTTTTTCTTCCCTAGATTCAAAGCAACAAGCAACCATGGACTAAAAGGCTGAACCTCTGTATCAGAGCTCACTGTTTTTTTTTTCCCTTCCCCACCCTGCAGGCAGTTTAACTTTGACTCAAAAACAGTTGTTTCATATACTAAGGGAAAAGGCAATGGAGTCTTTCTGAATATAAACCTTTTTCAACTGAGAGCTTTGTTTGTTAAATTTCAAAACTGAATGCACTCAACACGCAATCATTATCACCAATACTAAAGAAAAAAGGCAAATATTTTTTACTTAACTGCTTATTTATCAAATTCTATCAAAATGATCTAGCAAGACCTCTTTCTGACTTGGCTGGAAAAACCCACACATCCTGGCCAAGTTTTCATAATGACCTCGACTACATGAATTCAATATAGCAATCAAAAGAAAAGCTAAATGAGGTACATCCCTTAGAGCAGAGCAAAAGTCAGACTGCTGACCATGCCTGGTGAAGACCAAACTTCCTGTAAAAATGATGCACTTGGTTTCCTGAAAGGAAGCAAAACATAAGCTGCCCAAACAACACACAAGAAAACTCTGATATCTGAGCCACACAGTTACAAATCTGTGCTTTTAGAAAAATACAGTGTCACATCAGTGACCAACAGTGACAAGCACAAAAATTCAGAGAAACAAATGCATTAACTCGATGGGAAAGCATCAGATCAGCTGAAGAAATAGATAAATTGTTTTAATGGGATAAAATTACCTGTAAAACATTTTTCTTTCATTCCATAACTGAGCTAAAATTCTGATTCTCTACCCTGTTCATGAAACAAGATATAATTCCCTATGAAACTGTTGCGCCCAAATGACATTAACAGTAAAATACTAGTTTTTATCTCTAACATGCAGATAGGGATTATTCTCATTCCAGTGTGTTTAAAAGCATTCATCATTACCTACAGAATTATTTTCATTCTCTATTAAAAATAGTTCTTTCAACTTAAAAAACTATGCAATTTGACCCACTGAAGTTTATTTGGTTCATCTTTTGTTTAAAAATATTTTTAAGTAGCATTTAAATTTTAATTAACCCTATGCTTGGAATCAGTGCTTCTTGCAACATAGTTTGTTGGGGTTTTTTAAAACCTTTTGCTTTGTATTATTTAGAAGACAAAGATTTTCTTTATTCAAAAAAAAAATTCTTCTGCACACTAATCACAACTACTTTTTTTAATGGAGTGCAGAAACAGCAACGAAATCTGTGCTGTGTCAGATGATCTGAATATTGATCACAATACTGAAAAATGTCAATTTATACATTTAAAAAACATTTTGCTACAAGTTTTTACAATAAGCTGAAGGATTTCAAGAAAAGGAACAGCATTTGAAGCGAAAGCATCAGAATTTAGCTACTTTTTTTTGTCTCTTTACAGTTTAAGAGTTTTAAAAAGTCACAGCTGAGACAGCAAGCCTCTCTTACCCACAAAGATCCAACGTACAGCACAGGATAGACAGCAACTACATCAAACACAAGCAACCTTCCCTTGCTGCTTAGGCCAGCCTTCAGCCACACAAAAGCATTCAGGCATCAGCAGCAGCAGCAGAAGCACCTGACTAGGCTGTGGTGGGTGAGCCAAAGTGCTGCCTGCATCCCCTGCGCTGTGCAGCTGTTCCCTGCCCGGCAAACATCGCAGCCTCACTCCTTGATTCCTTGGCCCCAAACAAAAACACTTAGGAGACCACTCAAACAACTGCTAGAGCGACAGAACTACACTGTCTAATGCTACCATAGCCACTCTTCTGAAGAGTCCTGGCAATCTGCCATTTTATCTACCATTTGGAATTAATTCCAGCAGCCTTTTCTTTCTTGTTCCTTCAGTGTAATTGGCTACAATTTACTGTGCCATAACGTTTTCTGAGGCTCCTAGAACTAACAGTTTACAATGGAATATTTCTCTACTCCCTTTTATTTAATTAGCATTATGATAATTTAGCCAAAATTCCCTGTTTCTGTCCAGTGCAGTACAGAGAAGCCAAACTACTCAAAAATCACCAATATGTTATTTTTAAATACACTCTTTTTATTTGCTTTCCCAATTTTCAGTCTTTAACTGTCTGCTTTTGTCAGTAGCTGCAAACTAAGACCAGGTTAAATTTTTTTTTTTATTTTATGAAAATTTAAATCTCACATAATCACATGGCTCTAGAAGCTGAGTTTCATAGTGTGTTGTAAAATTTAACAGCTAAGGGTTTTGCCTGAATTGCACAATATCTTTACAAAATGTTTAATTCACTGTTAGTTCTCCAATAGTCTGATGCTAACAAGAAAGTTCATAGCTACTTAAAAACAAGCTTAAACGTTGATGTTAACACATGGATGCTGAAACAGGCTTTTGTACTGAAGCACTTTAAAATACTTCCAGCCTCTGAGCACAACCTTACTGTCATTCCTTAAAGGTTTTTCATTGTAGTCAAGAAATAAGTGAGGCAGCAAAGGACTGTTCAAGCAAGCAAACAGACAAACAAGAAAAACAGGAAAAAGGAGCACTAGAGAAAATTATGCAAACGGAAAAGAGAAAAATGTCTGGGCATCAGAATTATTATAGAGACAGGTCAGTCTTTTCTTTATCCTCTAACTTTATAAGGCAAATATGGGAAAGAGGATACAGAATAATTTATTAAAAATGGGAACAACACTTCAGCTTTCTTCCAACTTTGATTCCACCATATCGCTGATACACACCCTTTACTTTCTTCCAAAAATACCCTAAATTCTAAAGAGTTTTTTTTTTAAAATCAGTATTTTGTAGTGCCATTCCATTACAGCCATCGTGAAAATGCACTTCTATCTCTAAGTTTTGAAAGTAAAGTGTATTATTCTATCAAAACCTTCCCTCAAACAAGTCTCCTTTCCTTTTCCATAAGGACCTGCTTCAAAAAAATTCAACAAAATATTAATAATGAGACCTGAACTTCTTGCCCTATTCCAGCTATCACAGCAGAATCCCTGGTGTGGATGCTGACTTGATAATGAACAAAAGCTCTCGCTCAAGGAGGGAGCATAGCATAGCAAACAGGATCTAGCTGTTCTTCTGAAAATGCCAGAGTAGCAGATGTTCTATAATAACACAAACAGTCAAAACCAAACAGTGATTTACTTAAAATTGAGTCTGTCAACTAAATTGTAAGAAAAAGATTCCTCAGGCATAACACTATGCCACAGATGGGAATCAGAAAATCAAGTGGACAGAGATATCAAGTAACAGTCAAAGGAGTGGAACAAGAGGAGGAATGGATAAAAACCAGATACCTTTGACTAGAATTCCTCCTTTCAAAAGTTTTGTGAGGTTTTTTTTTCCCTTCCATATTTCCAAAGTTAAACACTGTCTTGTTTGTTGTAAATACAAAACTCACACTAGTTGCAAGTTTCCAGGATTTGATCCAGCACAGAACAGCTTACAGAAGGGCTGCACAGAAGACTCTCACGAAGCACGGAGAGCTTTGCAGCTCCTTCAGCCGCCGTAATCCACACTGTCAGCTACTTCATAGCGGGATCAGGGTACGGCTCCACTGAATGACCTATTACTGTTTAACAATATTTACCAATACTGATCTTACATTATAAATATGATAGTGACTCATCGCAAAAAAGTCGTCACACAGTAAAAACATATATATTGAAGTAGGGAAATACTTCCCAAAGTCATAGTTACAAAGTGAGCTGTGAAATACTAAATGGGATGGTGTAATTTAATAAAATCACCTATAAGAAAACACTATCATGTACATGTACACTATCCAAAGCTGCTCTGTATCCCACCTCATCATCCAAATATTTTTCTGCATCACCTCTGTGAAAAACTGAGGTTGATCCCTCAGGCAAGTTTTCCCAGGCAGGTTAATTCCAAATCTTCTCACCAAAACTTAGTTTCTTTCATTTTGAAATCCAAGCAAAAAGAGTATTGTTCACTGATCTCCTGTATTCCTGAATTGTACAGACCTAAAAGACATTCCATTCTGGTTTGACATTGCTCTTATAGGCTCTTATATAGTCAGTATAATCTTTTACTGCTTTTCTGTCAAAATATGAATTTTATTTCAACTTGCAACTTATGAAATACAGTCAAAATATGCACCTGTCCTATGGAAGAAAGGAGAGTGGGAAAGGCAGATGCCTTCTAACTGGGTAAAAGGTGAAGAAGATGTACTTCAGTGTTACCTGTACCTGAAGACAGGCTTGCCCCTGATGTGCTGAAGAATGGGCAAATAGTTTACGCTGTCTCTCAGTAGCAAAAACTTGTCCTGAAGGTCAAACCTGACTCATAGGTCATTTTTCCGCAGGTTTGCCTAACAGTTTGCTCTACTTGACTTGTCTCAAAAGCAAACTTCTTAACATTTTATGTAAACATTATCCAACCTTAAGTCTGAGTTATAAATCAATAAAAGTCACTTAAACTTGAGGAACCTTTGCAACAGGAAATAGTCTCTTAGCTGAAATTCTGCTGTAATTAACATTAGCATTGCTAAATTTTCTCCAAACAAATGTCATAATATTTATATTTCAAGGAGAAAACATGTTAATTGAGATATTGCATAGAATTTGAGGTAAGAAAGTTTAGAAGCAACATTTAAGCCTCTGGACCTCATGGGTCCAGACTAACTCAGAATTTGAAACGTTCTTGTGTTAAGATGTATTAGTTTGCATTTTATAATCAAAAACTTCAAGAGCAGTCTCCACACAAAAATATTTCTCAACACAGCACACACTACAGTTCATTCAAAAAGACTTATGGCTCAGGTAGCAAATAATTAATCATTCTCTTAAACCAAGCCCCAATATATCTGCAGGCCTACTTCATCAGTAAAACAATAGCCTGAGTGACCACAGCTGTTTGACATTTTAATGTTTTTCAAAAGGCTCCTCTGGGATTGGATTATGAAGAATTTTTTAAGAGAAAACAGAAAACTACACCACAACAAGACACCAATAGGTCACAGGCTCCTGTTTTCCCTTGTCTCTTACAAAAATACCTTCAGGGAAAGGTACTTGTGGGTTCTTTTGCACTATAGATATCATGTTATCAGAATGCATAGGAAGTAAGCAGTATTGAGACCTCTCTTTTCTCTATGTAGCTATATAAAGAAGAAAAATGTTTAACTATGATTACTTAGCTAAGGCTTATCCTGTGACCATGAGCCCCCCGGCTCTTTCACTTTTTTATCAGTAAAAAAAAAAAAATTTAAAACGATTTTGACTCTTAAAACTATTTTGACTCTTAAAATATTTAAAACTATTTTGACTGTTCTATTTTGAAGAATTCATTTAATTATTTTGATGTAAACCCAATATACAGTACTACCTTTGAGCTGTATAAACCTTCTCCATGCTTTTAACACCCATGTGAGCAGATACAAAATAAAATCTAAAAGGAGAAAAAAAGAACTTCTGCCATGGTTTACGTTCATGACATTTTTGCCAGCAGGCAGGTTCCTAAAAGTATGTCTTAGATAATGACACTTTCTTACACTTTGTAATTTAGTGTTTTCTTTCCTAAATATGGCTAACTAAATACTGTTAGTTCTTCTGAAAACAGAAGACTAAAACCACACTGACGCATTCGTTTGGTAGTATAATATTTCACATAGAATGCAGTCAAGAGTTTTATTATTCTTCCCCTTTAGGGAACTACTACAAGCATGCTCTATTTTTTCCCCTGTATGAGGAACTAATCAGAAAAAGAATACAACTATTCTTTCCCATATAGGCGTAACAGCATGATTAATTCTGAGACAGTACCAATACAACACAGGAAAATATTCTGAAATTAAGATAAAATTTACTTCAGGCCCAAACACAGCAAGCAAAGTAATCTTCATGTTACTTAAAGAATTTCACCTTTGTCTGGTTCTGATGATTACTGCCATCCAAACTTCCTCAGCCTCAGACCATAAATTCAGATAACATTTTGAGAGTCAGAAGTAAAATAAAACAGAAACTAAAAGGCTCCAAGTAATTCTGGCTATTAGTGATATGCAGAATACATACATCTATCTTATTGGCCATCTGGAACAGTTTAAAGTTCTCACTGACATTTGACTACTGTTCTGTAAATGGATCAACAACAGCGAGAAGTTTATTTCTTGATGTGGAGTGACAACATAGTATACTAATTCCTCATCTCTCTCTCAGTCCATCATTAGCTGCATTTCCTTACAGCATTCAACACCGAGTTGAAGGGAAGAGCATACACATAAAACATGAATCTCACAGCAGCTCAGTTTACAAGGGGCTACTAACTTCAGCAACACTCGAGTCATTTCACAGTGACTTCTGCAAACACAGAATCCCACAGGATTAATTAGTTTGGAGAAGACTTCTAAAATCATTGAGTCTAGCTTATGACAAAACATCACCATGTCAACAAGATCGTGGCACCAAGTGCCAAGTCCAGTCTCTCCTTAAGCATCTCCAGGGATGGTAACTCCACTACCTCCCCAGGCAGTCCATTCCAACATCTGATCATCCTTTCTGTGAAGAAATTCTTCCTGATGACCAACCTAGACTTCCCCTGGCACAGCTTGAGACTCTGTTCTCTTGTCCTGGGAGAAGAGACCAACCCCCACCTGGCCACAACCTCCTTTCAGGCAGTTGTAGAGAGTGAGAAGGTCTCCCCTGAGCCTCCTTTTCTCCAGGCTAACACCAAAGACCCAGTCAGACTCTGAAGACTGTAACTATAATGATACAGCTCTCTGTGAAAATCCCTCTCTGCCCAGGAGAAGGTAAAATGAAAATCAAAGGAAAAGGCTTTGATTGTGCAACTCACCAGGACCCTCAATAGGCCTGAGAAGTTTTTCTAAGACTTTTGGACCAGCTGTAGTAAGAGAACTGACACATCAGGGGAGAAACAGAAGCAACACAGGCTAGTTCTCTGCTGGGGAGAGGAGTAGAAAATATCTGGGAGAGGAGTTCTCAGGGAGGACCTGTACCCCTCTATCACATCTACTAGCCAGATTTGTCAAAGATTAATCTTTTTTTAAAGAAGGTTCTAAATATCAAATACTGCGCTGCTGTATAAATATTGAACTGATTAAGTTTTGTTCATTCATAGGTTAACAGATTTTTATACCTGGGTCTATTTGGAACATTGTACATAAATCACTTCTTTAACTAATAGAATACACCTTTCAAACTCAGTAATATTTTTGAATAATTTCCATTAATCTATTCTGCACAATTTCTGTAGTCACACACTGTTATGCTGCAAGAAGACTGTATTTGTCATACCTTCTAGCTTTGAAAAGAACTGTTTAAGTTAACTCAAGCACTTTGCACTATTTTATAGACAGAATAAACAGGAACATCTGAAATCACAGTAATTGCAAGATGACTGTGCATCACAGAACAGCTAAGAAAAGATATCTGGATTAATATCAAACAAAATAAAGACTTCTAACACCAGACTATCTACTTCTTGTAAAAAAGAACCAAAAAAAGACAAAAACAAAAACAAAAAACCCAAACACAAACAGCATAACATAAACTACAGAAATCACTCACTTAGCCAGACAAAGAAAGGAATCTCGAAACCTTAAAATTAAATAAATAATCATGTTAAGTAAAAAGTCAACACAAAATATAGAAAACAAAAAGATAAAAATATCTAGGCTTTTATTCCAGAAGAATATAGTAAATAAAATAGTGGCCACAAGACCATGTAAAATTGTTTGATCCCCACAGAGCTGAAAGAAGCATCCCTTTCTCTGAATAACTACTCTTATCAGGAAGGTGTTCCATAGAGGAGAAAGAGACAATTGAAGCTAGAAAATGATGGATAGCAATGACCTTTCTATCTGTAAAACATGGGCATATTTTAGGTATTTAATCTTCAGAATTGGATTATTATTAATCAATTATTCATGACAATTTGAATCTATGGTAGATGTTTTTTGTTTTCTTAAATATCACATAGCGAAGGTTCTGCTTGAGAACTGGAAAGGAGATTAAATCCTCACAAGCAAATAGTGTTCAAGACTGACATTTTATTCCCTCCTAAACATTCCCTTCCCTGCATAGCAACACACATTGAAGATAACCTAGTGCCCTCTGCAAAAATCCTCCCTAAATATTCTAAAATCCATCTTCATAGACTATTTTTCTCTAAGAGGGAAAAAAAAAAATCCCATACCTCTTCCAGAGAACAAAGCAGAGCATTGTGGTAACACAGAGCAGTGAAAACTGCTATGGCTTCATTCCTATAGCCACAGGTTACCCTGCTGCATGTTTAACATGCACTCCTCCTCACTTGCCAACAGTGAGTGATAACACAAGCAGAACCACTCCATTATGGGCCACCAGACCATACAATGAAAATAAGCAGAAGGTGCTTGCAGATATTTAAAATGCACTGCCAAAAATGACAGCAGATGGAGTTATTCCAAAGCTCTTTTGAAAAGCAGAACCTCTACAGTCAGAAATAAAATAAAAAATATGCATGCATCTCTGAAGGGGAGGGAACAGGTCACAACGTTTTTCTGAAGAATAACTGTACTGAAAAATACATGTCCCCCATGGACATGGGAACTGGGGGAACCACTATGGAAAGACTCTCTTTTACTCAGGTTCTAAAACTGAAGGCTGTGGATAGCAGTTGCCACCTTGTGATGACTAAAGCCAATTTAACACACATAAAACCACCAAGGATTTGGCAGTTTTTCCTGTTCTCAAATACTCTGTTAAAAAATGTACACCTTATTCCTAGTCTAACTGAACTTCCTGACAATATATTTAGTTCTCTCTTTGTCTTGCTATAGTTGAAGAACTGTCTTACCAAATTTCTGTTTTTTGTGGCATGCCTCTTAGGGACTAGGCAAAGCTCCTCTTTATTCCCTTTGTTAACACCAAACAGATTGAATTCCAGGAGGTTTTCCACAATATGGCATGTTTTCAACTACTCCAGTCATTCCTCAGATATTTGTGGTTCTCCCCCGACCCTTCTCCAACTGAACAGTCTTCCAGTAACAGTTATGCAAGTGTATTAACAATTACTACAGAAAGGTGATACAATTGCTTCATTTTTTATGTGGTCCTTCATTGTTTATATGTCAATATACAGTAATCTTTTGATTATCAAACACTCTTCAAAAATAATAAATTCCTTGGTTGAGTCTTCCTGTAAGATTAACCATTTACCCAGGATATTATGAACATTTTCATTAATGGGGAGAAGGGATGCTTCAAAGGAGGTGGGGAAAAGGCTAATCTGGAGGAAAACTCTGGAGGTTAAAAAAGAGAGCTTGAAAAAAGGACTGAAAGGGCAAAGCAGGTGAATGTAAAACATCTTACTGTGGAAAATGGGGGCAGTGTTTTAGTTTATTGATGTTGCCTGGTAAACTGAGTTCACAAGTGCAAATGAGAAATCGTACATAATGAAGTCATTACAGGGGCTCTAACACTGGACTCCGTTGTTAGTGTGCCAGTAAAACTGACTGATTAATCTAATTCCATATAACAGCAGGATAAAACAGCTGCAAACAAGGAAAAATTTGGAAATTAAATGCTGGAAACATTTATAAAGTAAAAACTAATGCTAAGACAAATGAAGAATGTATCAGCTGTGGGGATGGAAAACAATCTGTATAGGAAAAAAAAGAAACTGAATCATTAGGATAGTGCTGAACAGTTGTGAAGTATGCACTGTCTAAAACAATTTTTAGAAAGAGTTTTAAAGTATACTTTAAAACACTGTTTATTTCTAACTTCAAACTTCTTCCAATATACAGCAGTCTGTGAACTTTAGTTTGGTGGGCTAATAGATCTGGTTGAATCAAGACCACTCTGAGCTATAATACTTATTTTTTATGTAAAATACCTAAGTAATGTTTGTGATAAGAAAGCTTATGTTTGCTGCACTTGTTTTGGTTTTCAAACTTGGCTACTTGGTGTATCAAGTTGTAAAATTTCTGCAAACTACAAAACGTACAACTGAGTCAAGAACTGTTCCTCAATTTTTAAAAGGAGAACAAACTTCCCTACTCATAAGCTTCTCCCCTCAGAAAAAAACAAAAAAACCAAAACCAAAAAAAAACCCCAAAAAAACAAAAAAACCTGCTTTCATTTCATCATTTTTGTTTCTTCCATCTAGAAGACTTTAAACTAAAGATTATCTGATGCAAGGAGAGGTTTGCATCATAGCATCTAATCAAATATGACTCATAATAAAGCCTCTACTACACACTTATTAAGAATAAGTGTTTTAGAAACTTATAGCTTTCAGCTAAACTTGCTTTTCACAAAGTCAGAGGTAAAGTTACTCCTGACTCCAGGATGAGGACAGTCCTGCACACTGGAACAATACCTTTTACCTCTACATTTTATCTTATCTTTTCCCTGTTCCATTTTTTTTTTTTAATTCAGCAGCAACTCACCCTCCCATCACAGAGATATAACTACATATAACCATCAAGTCATATTACCAGGGGTTTCCACTATCTGCTGCAATTTCTACTATATGTTGAAAAAATTTTGTCACACTCCCCAGTGCAGTCACTGCAGTGTGTCTTGGTGGCGAACAGATTAGAGGATGCACAGCATCACCCTCCAGTCCTTGGTCCTTTCCTCCACAGTTTAGGCATGCTGCTAACTGCTATGAAAAAATCTGCTTTCTCATGGGTTTGGGAATAAGGAAACTTCTAGGAAGAGGGAATGAGAAGGAGGCTATTCCAAAAGTAGAAGATGCCATATACACCTTTCTGTATCCTCAACATAAGCACAAAGAAATTGCTTGTCCAGAGACACTTAGGTTTAAAACAATAATCTTTTGGGACTAAGTAAATTCTCAAACTGTGCAGGACAATTCTCTCTGTTTGTAGCCCTTTAAGAATCCTTTTGAATCATCAGATAAGTATCTGACACGTTTAATTCATGTTTCCTGTAAAGGATCTAGGTAACTATTCAAGACATTAGAGGTGCAAACATTTACTGGGATTAATTATTTAGAAAAAAAAAAGGATTAACTAAGATTTGAAAAGAATTTCAAATGCTAACACGAAGTTTCACAGAAGATGAATGTATAGACAAGACTGAGAAACAACTAAGCAAAATAACAGAACAAGAGAAAAAAAAAACCTAAAAAGAAACAGATAACTTCAGCAAAAAATCACCAGTTTTGACAACAGAGGTTCAGAAATATGATTTTACCCTACTGTCAACAGTATAGTGTACATTGTAAAGAGAGACTAACCCTGAAGTGTGTGATCAGATGACCTCAAAAGAGATGGAGTACCAGTCTGCATTTAGTTCACTTTCTTTCTGAATACACCCAACAATTAGAGAACAGTTCCTCGTGCTGCCCCTCCCTTGAGCAACTAATGTTCAAGAATTCACAGAATTTTAGAGCTTTACAGAATATTACCTCTGGCAGTTGACAGAAATATTTTTGCCTTAAGAGAGTGCAATGAATAGCATATGATCTTCAGTCCAAGATAGGAAAATAGAAATAATCTTTTGTACCTTTTTTATGTTTAAAAGCATTCAGGACATACACTAGGAATGTGGACCTGTCAAAACTAATTTAAAAATTGCACAGTTCCACGGCACAGGTCTCCAACCTTACCTTACAGCATTCTTCTAGTTCTGAAAATAACCACTTGAGGACTCAAAACTCTTAAAAAACTTACACCTGACCAGTACTCAGTGCATCTGCAAACAACTGCTCTCAGCATAGTTTACTCTGCTGCTTATATATATGTATAACCTGGGAAATTGAGGATGAGGACACCTCACATAGCTGCATACATGCTGTACTAACTAGGTAACTATTCAAGACATTAGAGGTGTCAGTATTTACTGGGATTAATTATTTAGAAAAAAAGAAAAAATTAACTAAGATTTGAAAAGAATTTCAAATGCTAACACAAAGTTAGAGAAGAGATGAATGTAACATGAAGGCTTTAAAAGCTCAGATGCTACAGAGGTCTACACCAGAGTGCACCACTCGAATCACACCTTTCTTTATACTTGTTGCTTATGCATGCTGACAGGAGTCAATCTAGGAAATAAATTCAGTAGATGTGCAGTACAGCTGCAACACAATTGCATTTGACACACATTTAACAGAGTCAACAAGCAGTATCCCCTAACACTGTGAAAGCAAGCCCCAGTGGCAGCAATTTGTTCTGGAAATACTTACTTCTGATGAGGTCACCATCAGTGCGATTTCCCCAGATGGACTGCTCTTGTATCTCTGCTTGTATACTTTGATTACTGGAAGACTGGTTTATGTCTTTATCTCCTGCCACAGTAGTCTCTTGGTCAGTTTTTCCTAAGTCAAAAGAAATTTCAAGATATTAGTTTCTACAGTATTTTTTCTCTATGTGAGCAAAACTAATTTTTGAAAATTAGAAGTACAATGGCATCAAATATAACTTATCTTAGCATCTTATTTTGTTTCCTTAGAATTAACTTTCAATAAAGTTGATTTTCCATTTGTTTTCTGGCCTAGATCAATATAATTTCTATTAATAAAGACTTTCAGTCATATTGTATTCAATTGTGCAAAATAATATTCAGCAGCTTTTGTAACAAATTATATTGGGGGAGGGGTGTTTTCTTATTTCTTCCACAAAATTTTCATATCAAAATTTGAATAGCTTTGTCACACAAAAAACCATTATTTTTTACCCATATACACGTGGCTCTAGCATATAAAAGCTATGGTAATTTCACAGAATTTTGTGCTCTATTTTTTATAATTAAACACATAATCAAAGACAAATACAGTTGAAATTTCAAAAGTGACTAGTACAAAAATTCAGAAAAATTATTATAACACAGTTACTTGTTTTTGTTGAAAAAAAGTTTTTAAAAGCCACTGCTGATTAAAAAAAAAGAAAATATGAAATAATGAAAAGAAAAAGTGTTTCTTCTCTCGACGTCTACATAAGATGCAGGGAAAATTCCATAGTAAGGTTATTTGAGGGATTCTTCAACTTCTTTCACAATGTAACAGATGTCGTTTTGATGATGTTGCCAGTTATCACAAGAGTTTCCTCAAACCAAGCTAAGTGACAGTTTTCATCTTCACTGTCATTAATGTTTTAGTAATCAAATCCGCACACACAAATCTTTCTGTTCTTGATTGTTACAGATTTTTCCTACTGGCATTCAAGGAAACATTTTCAAATCTGGATTTACTTTGTTTATTATTCACAGTAAGAGATTATTTGTTCATATTACTTACTCAAGGGATCTGCAAAACGCTAAATCTTTTCAGTCTCCTGTATTTTCTTTTGAGTACACATACAACATTTAATATTTACAGTGAATCTAGATGAGCAACTGCTATAAACTCTGTTAGCTCTATTTATTTGTTTCAAACAAGAACACATTTGTAAATCCCATATTACAGTTTCATATAGTGTATCCTCTGGTAAAGCAGTTATTCGAGGCCTGAGAAAAATCACTTTTTGCTAGTGTGACACAGTAAAGGTTAGTTTCTTCATGTAACCTATAGCATTTTGATTTTAAATCCTAACTTTCTGCCTTTGTTATCCACCCTATTAAACTGAGGCACTGAGCATCACTCAAAATAATATATGCCATCCTGTGTGTATAGTAGCATTTGCCTTCAAGCACTGCTGCTCCCCTTCTAGCAATTTCCACTTCTGAAATGTCTGACCTAGCTACCTCCATGGTACTTCGCTCTCAGTCCTCCCTCCCAACAACTTGTCAGTATTTCCTCAAGCCCATCCCGAGAGGAACTGTTTCACTGAGATTGGCATAGTTATTGAAATGAATGGGAAGATATTGACTTTAATGAGTCTTGCCCCTTGCCCTGATGACTTAATCTTACCTGGATACTCATCCTATTAACATTAAGAAAACAAAACATGAAAAAAAAACCCCACAAAACCTGCAACAACAACAACAAAGAAAACCAAAACCAACCAAACAAAAAACTCCCAGCAAACCAAACAAAAAACAACAACAAGAAAAAAACAAAACACAGACTTTTTCAACCCCTTTGACAGACATCAGATAGAAATTATTTCTGTCTTGTATCTATCAAATACAAAGTGACTGTATTGAAGTATGATGATTTAGCCTGTGCAGTTAAGTATTAGGTGCAAATGTGTTTCAAAAGTGTTTGAAAAGTGTTTTGGAATAGACTGAATAAAAATAAGTAGTGTCCTGACAGAGCTAGCATAAAAGCACTCTGCTTTCCAGAAACACTAAGCTTAAATGAGCTACTTTAGGAGATTTTTCTTTTAAATTACTACAGCAATGACACCAAAATCACAAAATGTACCCATTAGTGCTAGTACAGACCCACAGCGTAGCTGTATGCAATTCTCTCATATAAGATATGACTTTGCAGAACCCTATTATTTCATGTAGTAAACAATGAACAGCTATAAGGAAATGATAATGTTAATATTATGGGGCCCTCAGTGGTCTAGATTACATTTTTATCTAAGAAATCTGAAGGAGTGCAGAATACAATCAGTCATCATTATTCATACAAATTTATTTTTCATCTCTCTGCTTGTTTTCAGTTCAGTATTTTTTTCTCATTTTTCTTCTCACTATCTAGGCTGTATGTGTATTTTTCCTGCACTTTTATTATTATAGCTGGATATGGTAAACGGCCAGTCAAGACCATGTAAACAATAGTAGCAGTTAACAAGAAAAAAGCAGCACTACTAAAAAGTTTAAATGAAACAATGTTGTGATTAAACACCAAACAATTTTGATGGGAGGTTCAAAGCAATTAACATCAATTATCTCTTCTTTGAGCTATTGAATTCACATGAAGACTTCCCCGTAAATGCACGTAACAGAGACCTACCCCATTAAACATGTGTTTGGTATCCTACTTTGCACTCCAGAATTGCCCACCATAGCAGCTCATCCTGACAGATGCTGCTCTATGGTGTGGTGAGCTCACCCTGGGCAGCAGCTAAGGACCACACAGCCTCTCCTCCCTTCCCAAATCCCAGCAGGATAAGGGGAGAAAACAGAAAGACTCAAGGGAAGAAACTCGTGGGTCAAGATAGAGTTTAATAAGTGAAGAAAAGAGGAAGGAAAAGTGAAACAGGAGATGCAAAGGCAATCACTTACCATATCCCACAAGTAGACCCATGCCCAAGCTAGTCTAAGCAATGGCTACCTCCCCTAAAACCTCCTCCCCTGTTTTCATTGCTGAGCATGACAATCTGTGGCATGGATTAGCCTTCTTGTCAGCCTGAGTCAGCTGCCTGAATTGTGTCCCTTCCCAGTCCCATGCCTACCCTCAGTCTAGTCACTGGAGAGGAAAGTGTGAAAAGAGAAACCCTTGACTGATGCTGTGCAAGTGCTGCTGAGCAATAGCCAACCCACTGGTGTGCTGTCAACCTTGTTTGAGTCACTGATCCCAAACACAGCACCACAGGGGTTGCTGTGAAGAAAATTAACCCCATCACACCCAGACTTAGTTCAATGGGTCTTTAGAAATAATAGATCTTATGATCTCTTTATTCGAGCCTTTTTTCATAAATCGCTTCTGGCGCATCAGACTGGTGAAAACAGACACACACTGGTGTCTTGATTCGGTTGCTTTTTCTCAAATATGTACCATGTCTCAATTTTTGTACAAAAGAATTTACTTATTATTCCCTTATAACAAACAATGGGATCATATTTTCTTTTTTTTAATATTAGAGGGGCTACTACAATATACCAATTACAACCAGTCACACATGAAGACAGTGTCAAGAACATTCCTGTCTTTTTTTGAAGCCATTATTTTTATGCTAGGTACCTAAGAACTGTCACAACAGTAGTTTATGAAGAATCAACCCAAAGACCTTACTCTGACAGAAATACTAATGACTGCATCTGGCCATAGAAAAGTGACTTTTTTTCCATTGCATCTTCAAGGAAATTTGTAACACTTTTCTGTTTCAATCAAGCTTACCCTTAAGAATTCCTTCTGTAAGACTTCCTTAGTATTTTAGCTTCTGCTTCCTTTAGTACACCCTTCCACTCTCATGTGGCTAACCTCCAATACCGACAGCCAAGAAAAAACGAGATGCTCTTCTTAACAGTTCAAATAATGGAAAGAAAAGACTCATTATGTTCTGAGTTTGGCAGTGCTAAAGTATAAATTCAATCTCTCCTCAAAACCACAGTAAGCTACTCTAGGTCATGTCACATAAAGCAACAGACTTCTTACCTACCACAGTTGAGCCCCAAACCAGCAACTTGTGTGGCTCTGTAGTTCCCCTAAACTAAAAGAAGTGCCAGGGCTGAAAAGCTTCTAGTCAAAAGCCCCAAGGAGTGACACTCACACAGAGCACCCTGAGATTTATCCTGAAGGTAAGCATAGGCAGAACCTCTACTTGTCCAAAGAATAATGCAAGTTTAAGATTTAAATAGTAAGAGATATGACATGCTCGCAAAATATAGAATTGAGGTGGCTAAAAGCCAAATCATATCTATGATACAGACAACTGGTAAGCCACTTAGTGAAAAAAAGATTTAAAATTTTAATCACATCTCAAAATTATTGCTTCATTAAATAAGCAAAGAAAGCGAATTACTGCTTTTTCTCTATGGAATTACTTAAGTATATATAAATCATTTTTATAGTACATATATTCACTTCACCATAATTTTGTTACATTTATTTTTAAATGACACAGCAATAAACATATTACATAGAATAGAAACCTGTTTTCACCTTTAAGACTGTTGTAATATTGGTTGTTAACTTTTGCTCTAGTTTGGAGAATATGCCTCCAGTTATACACACTTCTTTGCAACATGACAAAAACATTCTGCAAGACTACACCAACTGAATAATGTCAGCAGTCTGGACTAGCAACAAGGCTACTATTACAACAGCCCTATCAAAAAGAAAACTTAACAAATAGAGCTGTCAAGAAAGACCTATGAATATCAGCCAAAACAGTATACAAGGCAATCTCCACAGATTCCTCACAATTCTGTCTCCTATGCCTTTGGGAAGTTGCTAATTCCTGAAATATTCTTAGACCATCCCAGTGAATAATCTCTCTTTTCAGAGCTACATTTGTGTATCTTTCTCTGTAATGTAGAGTACATTCTGTGGATATGAAATTAATACACAAAACTGATAGAAAATACAAAACAGATAGGCAATAGATGTGTTTTTGCAAGACACACTCCAAAGAGCTCAAGTCTTTGACAAATAACCAACTTTTCTTCTCCAAGTACTTGTCCATTTGTACATTCACACACCAGCTGCCCCCAGAGCCCCACCACACCTTTTTCAGAAAATGGGTCTCTGTGTGTTCATACATGTGCTATCATGTATCATGGAGTATGTAACACACACAAAACTAAAATGGAAACAAGTGCCCACATTAAGTGGATTGCATGTCCTCAGAGTTTGATTGCAGCTGATTTCTGTTCATTAGATGACACATAACCTTATAAACTCACTCACTCATCACTTCCAAGAATGTGAATCATTAGAGTGCACGATTAGCAAAATGACAAACTGGACTTGAGAAACAGGTTTAGTTTGTCTATGACATCTAGGAGTTTGTATACAGAATTAATTTAATTAATATTCCTGCAACAACCGAAGGCTTTGCTGTTATGACACACTCATTTTCTGTTCACCAGCAACGCGGTGCACTGCTCCAAATGCATGTAAACAAAAAACAACTGGTGGGAAAAGTCTCTGGAAACCTGAGTGCATCATTCTCATCAAGGAGAGAGAAATAAGGAAAATGGACTGGCACAGTGATCTCCAAAAATGCAGTCACAAATGCTCCAACAGTTTTATAGTGTAGGAGTGAAGGAAAGGTTTGGAAGCATGGGGCAAAGTTCCTTAGGTACCTAAAGCTGATCTAGTTGTTGCAATGAGTCACCAGAAGGCCTGAGTTGATCCTATAACAAGCAGATGAAGATTTAAAAATACATGTCCAAAGTTCAAACCATCCCAAACGCAATTTTGTCCTTCAGAGGAAAGAGAAATTACAAAAGAAAATCAATGGCCACAAAACATAAACATAAACACATTAACAGATCTATTAGGAATAGAAATTTCAAAGAATGTTCCCAAAAGGAAATGCAATAATCGGTTCTCTGTCTCAAGCCAACAACAATTGGGAGGGACTGAAGAGCGTGTGGCAAACACTGCATTTCTAACACTTCCTTTGTTCATTAATAACCTTTCTGGCAAGGAACCACTAAGGATGCTACTTCCTACTGAAAATTCCACTGTTCATAACAATAACACTAAGAAACCCTGATAAAACCACATTTCACAATGTAATCATTAACAGTAATGCCTACCATCCACTTAATGAAATGCCTAAAACTTTTAGGCATTTTATATAACAAATAAATTCAACAGTTTGTGTAACAGAATGACTACTCCACCATTTACCTGAAACAATCTCATTTCATTAAGACATCTAATTAGTACTGATAATACACAAATTATGGAGTTGGAAGCCTCTAATTAGGTGTTTGATTGTTTTTAAACTAAAAAAATATATTTTTTGCATTCATTTAATTTCAGTGGCTTTCACTTAAATATCTTATTGCAACTTTCAATGGCTTCAGAATTGCCACAAAAAATATTAGTTTCTCAAATTAGAGTAATTTAACTAAGCAATTTTTTGGAAAACTCTTACAAAGAATTTTCCAGGTGCAAGCTATGGAATAACTGTGAAAGTACTAGAAGTTTGACAGCCCTGAATAAATTTGAGTCACGATAAATTAAAAATGAACAGCAATGTGCAAATAGGTATTCTGCATTATTTTTAGTGCTAACAAGGTCAAATACATAAGTGAAAACTTTTCACAAATAATCACACTAATTATGCAGTCAGTTATGCATAGATGTCATTCATCCAAAGACATTTCACATGTGTACAAAACCAGTTTCATAGAAATGCTAAGCAATTGCAGCTATGGATGTATTAACAATGGCCAATAAAACTGGATCGGTACAGTGAAAGAGTTAACTTTAAGAATATTCCATATTATACATTTTCCAGGGGCTTTCTACTTTGAACTAGTTCTCAGATCTAATCTTAAAGATTCAAGGCTTACTAGTGGCTGGAGTGTATTAGGCACATTCCTGCAGCCTTCACATTATTTTAAGCAAAAGGAATCCCATCCAGGTCACTCCCTAGGATCACTCCACAATGCAAATCAAAGTAGAGGCAAACAGATTTACTTCAAAATTGCATGGCTCATCCAAATAAAAACAGTAGGATAACACAGTCATGGCTGAATGTTACTCACAAAATGAAAAAAAAAACCAAAAAAACAAAACAAAACAAAACAAACCCCCCCCCCCAAAAAAAAGAAGAAGTGTTTAAAGCAAAGAGAAATCCAACTTCAGAGAGCCCAGAGCTTAATTTAAGAAGAATTACTGTGATATAAAATAAACCTGTGATACAAGATGGAACAAAAATATTTCAAACTTGATACATGATCTTTACAGACAACTCTATGAAATACAAGTCTATCACACCCATGTGGGCATGAATCACTTGACTGGAACGGTATGCACGTGAAACTGAAAGCAGACGTATACTTTCATGTGAGAGTCACTCATCTATTTACCAAAGTTTTAGATATTTTAGACAGTAATATCTAATAAATGCCTCAGTACTGGCACACAGCAATGAAACAAATTCATACAGATTCTCTCAACTCTTGTCAGATAGCAAGAGGGAATAAAATTCTGGAGGAAATATTTGGTAAGCTTGAGCAATCTGAGTACACTGATTAACTGTTAAAATAAAAATATATATTACTCATAACACTGAGGTATTCCTGGTAAAATAGAATAATTATTGTGATAGCAATCATAGTTGCCTCAAGAACGTCCAAACATTCCCTGCATTAAGTTTTTTGTCACCCAATCTCATCTAGCCATCACATTCCTTTCGTGCTCCTCATCATGAAAACAGTTAAGCACCAAAAACATGAAGATTAGAATCACATTCTTGAAGAGGAGTACTTAGTACACTTTCTGAATGGAAGTATCAGTTGCTGGATATGGTTTCTTGAGATAACAAATCAGAACTGCATCTCCATCCAGCAACAGTGAGATGATTTGCACCAGAGAGAAGAGTCACTTCTAGAATCTGATCCTTGATATTTCTACTAGATTTCTCCATCCTTCCCATCCCATTAAAATAAAAAATTCTAGTGAATTTCCACCATCTAAGGCTTTATTATAGTGAAATTATCAGTTTCAATTTTGTAATAAGTTGTTAATTACTACAATTTTTGCTTTTATTTCTTTCTTGATTGAGAAAGCTAAATATTATTCCTTCATTATTCTACGTTACTGTTAGTTACAAAAAGCAAAGATAAAAGCATTCCAAATAATTTATAGATGACAGTCCTACATTTTCTACAATATGTCCTGATTCTCTAAATGTAGCTCCATGTCCACTGAATTTCTCTGTTGTATTCCATGGTTTACTCAAAAGCAGAGGATGTTTTTTAAAAAGTCCACCCATAGTCCAGGCAATAATCACACCATAACCTCTAATTTATGAAACATTTTCCTTAAAGCAGAGAGTCACAAATTGCCACATTCCTTCCTCAGAGGCATCATTTTGCTACCTACCAGTTGAGAAATACCTGATCACAACCAAATTGAAGTGGTCTAAGCAGACACACGACACTATTCCCTAACTACAACATACAAGCAGATGTAATCATAATTTGGTTCCAAGGTCCATGAGCTACAAGGAAGAGAGAAGGCATCACTAGGATCTTGAACAAGCACTTTTGGAAGGATGTCACAGAAATGAACGTGTTTCCAGAAATTAGATTAAGACTTCAGTGTGTGTCTCTTAGAGCAGCAGACCACATTGACACAGATAATGGTTTAAAGACTGAAGTTGAATTTTGACATTGCCACAAAAGAAGATGCCGTGATTTCATTTGCTCTCTCTCACAGCACACTAATTGTGGATGGGCGGCATCCAGATTCTCACTAACATTTATGTATTTATTCAAAAGTGAACTAACAAGGAAGAACAGCGACAGGAGATATGTTGAGAGAGTATATTGGTTAAAGCAACACAGAAAAACTCTTTCAAATTGTGAAAGCCAGGGCATACCACATCTGTAGGCCAAACTCTGCCTCAACCCAGTTTTCAGCATGTCCACAACAGATGAATATCCCTGTATACTGCCTAAGCTTTATTAAGTTTGTCTGATCTTTAATTACATTGTGGGATAGCTATTTTTGAATATTCAAAATTCAATTGAAGTTTCTTTGTTTTTTCATGGAAAAATATAATTAATCTTCAGCATCTGATTGTATATGATAGCAAGCAAAAGGAACACTTTATATATCTGGATTTCTTGATGATACCTTGCAGAACTACAGAGGAGGAAGAGTTTGTTCCCAGGATATAAGGTATCTATATCAGTTAAACATACACAAAGCACATTAAAGTATGCTCTTACAAATGAGAAATTCCTTCTCATTAGAATGCACTTAATACGCTATTATACATACAAGATAAGCCATCTTTTCCTGATTAAGGAATCTTTAATTCTAGGTCAACCCAGATTTCCAGTATCTTACTGTAAATATATGAAGTCATTTATAGGTCAATAACATGAATTTCAATCAAAGCTTTTAAAATTATCACCAAATTCTAGAGAAGTCAGTGTAATATTTGATGTCCTGGGGGTAGAATAGAAGGATAGGTGCTGTTGAAATTTCCAGACATACTATCTTAGTTTTTCAGCCCTGGAATATGTGAATTACCTTACCCTGTAACCACACACCGCAAAGCTGACAACAGAAATGCTGGAATATTGACTGGAAATGTTATGAACTCACCTTTTCCTCTTTCCACCCCCACTTCCCCAACAACTTAGACTAGAAAAAAGCAACAAATAGCCACATTAAAAATCCATATTTTCCTTAGAAATTTAAGTTCATTAGAATAAAATTTATGTATCTGAATGCTGAATTCTGCTTTGTCTTTATGTGAACTCTGCATAAGCTTTAAAACTGAGCATGTATCTTGATAGGTGTGGCCAGTGCACCCATAATCATAATGCTTGTCTGTACCTTACTGATCCCTAAGAAAGCTGTGAGGTTTAATTGTGTCATTCAGATTTTCTGCACATTACTTGTCAGGGACAGACAAGTATTTGTTTCCTTATTTTTCATTAAAAAAAAAAAAAAAGAGCATGTATTTACAATCATATCTAGGACTTTCATTTCATACTGAAAACTCAGTATGAAGTGGTACTGTGAGAATGAGACCACAACCCATGCTAGCTAGGTCACTGACTTACAACTTCAGTAACTTTGATGTATGGCCTACATGCAGAATTTAACCATCATGGCCAGCTGACCACATGACAGATTAAAAACAACACACTGAAAATAAACACTTATCACAGGTGCTGATGGTTCTGGCAAAAATGTGATTCTAGCAGTTCAGTTCCACATGCTTGATCTTCTGCATTTAATCTTTTTTATTATTATTTTTTACTGTTTAGAAGTTATTACTCATTCTCTAGAGAAAAAAAAAACCAAACAAAAACAACAAAAAAAACCCCAAAAACACCAACAAAGCAAAACCCATCCAACAATAAGATAAGTATAAGCCAACTTGCTATGCCTCACTGCCAAAACATTTTTTACTTAGCTATGGATACTTTCTGGTTTCTGAAGCAAGCCTTCAGCTTTGATTACACATAGCCATTGATTTTCCTAGTTACAAAAACAAGACTGAATTTTTAATCCACAGTTGCACAACTGTATTACCAGGCTCTGCTCCAGTTAACCAGTTATGAATAAAGTCACAGTTCTCGAACAAGATTACTTTTCTGTTTTTCAGAAGCTTTTTAAACTCCTGTCAGAATTCTGGAAAATCGTAGCTGTAAATGCATAAACAAAGAAAAGTCTCATCTTCACAGACCAGGACTTGACAGGCAAACATACTTCTCAGTTTTGAGGATAACCTAAAATATACTTTGTCAAAGTTCCATACATGAAGGTGATCAGAGTATCAGTGTATTTCATTCAAAAGCAAATAAGACATAACTTAAATAATTTATGTTTAAGATGAATATACTTTTAAACAACCTTTTGAATAGCTGATATGAAACAAGTTATAGTCTCAGACACTGATTTTAGCTGCAGCATCACAGAGTAATCTAAGAAAAAAACAGCAAAGTGACCTCCAATCTGAACGATGCTCTTGCTCTTGGATCAACTTTCCATAATTTACTTCAAGACCTGGAAGGACAACTTTACAGGAAAAGATTTCTAAACACAAGCACAAAACTGAGAAAATCAAAAGGGATTTTTAAGGAGCAACACTGCTTCTGAATGACTACAGTTTTTCAAGTACTGAAAATCAGGGCTGAGAGCAGCGCATTTTCTCCTTTTTTAATTTTTTTATTTATTTATTTTTTTCATGAGAACTTTGGGTTAAAACAATAAAATGGTAAAGTGAAAGTGCTGCAGAGATACACCAGAGAGGGGAGAGGCAAAAAAAAGAGGGGTTAAAACCCACAAGTCAAATCAGTAAATGTATCATTCAAATATAACGCGCAACAATTACAGAGAAACTTTAAAGCAACTTACCTCGAGGGAGAGAGATCAAAGAGCTGTTTTCAGTCGGAGCTTGCTCTGGCCCTCCAGGCCCCGGAGGAAGAGGTTCTCTCACTTGGGACATCTGCCAGCTCTCTCGCCGAGTTACAGAGCGCCTGCACCCCTCTCCAACAAACCTAACACGCGACCCTGAAGGAACAAGAAAATGAAAGGACTCGTTAATGTATTTTATGCAGAAAACTCACGGCTCGGGGCGAGGAACTAAAGAGGGACAGTAGGGAAGCGGCGGCAACTTTCGGGCGCGGCGGCGGCGGGCGCGCCCCCCGCCCCCTGCAGCGAGCACCCGCGGGGCCGAGGGGCGGGAGCGGCCTCGGGCCCGGAGCCGGGCGGCCCGGGGGTGTCCGGGGGGGCCCGTGCGCCGCGGCGGACCCGGCCGGCAGCGCGGCGCGCCTACCTCCGCATTTCCTCCCGCTCTGCCCGGCCTGCGCCGCGCCCCGGCCGCGGGAGCCTTCGCGCCGCTGCCGCCGCGCCGCCCGTCCCGGCAGCCGCCTCCTCTCACGGGGCCCGCCCGCCCCGCGCCCGCGGGCCTTCCCCCGGCTGTGGCGCGCACAGCCTGGCACTCACAGCCGCTGTCCCACCGCCGCCGCAGTCACTCCTTCTCCATCATTTCCGGACAATGAAACATCCCGCTCCGGCTGGCGGCGGCTGCGGCGCGGCGGTTGTGCAGCTCCCGCCGCCCGCCAGCGACGGGCCCGCGGGCTGGGCAGGGCCGGGCTGGGCTGAGCGGGGCCGGCCGGCCGCGGGGCGCCGCGCTGCCCCCGCCGGGCCTCCAGCCATGGACATTCCCCCGGGAGACCGTAACCCGTCAGACAGAAGTAGGCAAGAAGGGAAAAAAAGCCCCAGGAGAATGTGAAAGGGAAGCTCTCCAGCCCGAGCAGGGTTTGCAGCTGCAGCGCTGGCAGCGGTGCGGGGCACGCTGCATGGAGCAGCCGCCGGCTCCCAAGTTGGCCGCGGTGTCACGGATCGGATCGGATCGGCCGCCACCAGTTGCGCCGGGGAGCGCGGAGCGGCACGTGGAGCGCCGCAGGCCCCCTGCCCCCCGGCCGTGCCGCCCTCCGCCGGGCCCTGCTGGCCTCTCTGCCCCTGCCCCGCACTGGTACCATGCACACATGGCAATTAAAAGGACTTCACAGCGGGTACACAGAAACACTCAAAAACCACGAAGAATAGAACAAGCAGTTTTCAAAAGCAGAACCCTAAAGTGCAAACTACTTCCTCTGCTACCATCTGCCAAGTAGTGTTACCTGGACTTTCTCCACATAGGAAATAACATTTCTTTCCCGTGCCACAGTCTGACGTGATCATCAGTCTTATGCTCTGTTCTTGCCCATAACATGGGGTACTGCAACTCTTGCTCTCTCATGTGCTGGTGTCCACAAGCTACATGCTTTGCCTTGCTTCTGGGATCACAAATATGTTACCTTTCCCAACTGAAGTGTGTCCAGATTTAAAATGTATTTTTCTTAAAATTTACAAGCAGATTTTTTAAATTATGATTTAGTAAATATGTCAGCTTTACTGGTATGTCTCATTACAGTAGGATATTTAGATATGTATTTTTGGGAAACAAAAGTAGGAATATAAAATATACAAGTTATAGACTGTCAGCATCCTAACATGAGAGACTATACCTGACAAATATTTATTTTGACATCACACGTGCTAAGCAATATGCTTAGTTATTAAAAGTTAACTTCTTAAAATTTAGCCTTTCCTTGACAAGCTTGCAAAACAACGAGGATGAAGTGTAAATACCTTACTAGGAGCCAGTTCTATGTAAACTCCACACCCTTCAAGGCTAACTCTTGTTTCAGAAGTCATCAGTAATTTTGCGCCACTGTACAGCTTTATTTTTGTCATTGCTGGTGCAAAAGAGAAGTGTGATGAAAGGTGTATATGGTTTCCTCTGGAAAATACTATAATTTTAAAATATTTCAGTAACCTAAGGTGGTCTTTGGTGCAGCATAGTCTTTCTTTAAACATTTATATAGAAAATGGGGCAGAAAAAAGATGTTTTTATGTAGGAAAGAAGCTGTGATTTAAAAAAAAAAAAAACATTTGGGGCAAACAAAGCTATTATTTTACTGTGTAATAATAGTATTGGTCTCAATATCTACACTTTTTGTCTATGCAAACATTGCATAACTTTCCATAGTCCCCTCCTTGCTGCCCCAGGGGCAGAGTGATCAAAACATAAGGTAGAACGACTTACCTCAAACTCCCAAGTGAGTCAGTAGCAGAAGAAAGGTTATGACTCACTCTCAACATACAAGCTTGTGTTTTTCCCTCTGAAACTGGAAACATAGCAGAGAGCTGTGGGAGGAGCAATAATTTAGCCAACCACACCCTGCTTCCAAAATATTTCATTGGATAATAAATGCCTATGAAGAGCTGATACCTCCCAGGGTTGGTATTTTGGTGGGTTTGTAACCTTATCTGTGAAAGCCACATGGTAAACTCCCATGACGTTCAGTTTATCTTCCTTAAAAAGATGATGGGATGAACTCACCCTGACAAGATTCAGTTGCAGAGTTTAAAGCAGCTACGTGAATTTACAGGATCTTCAGCAGACCATACAACTGATGCAGTCAAAGGTAGTTCCAAACAAAATCAAATTAAGAAAAGATAAGGGAATTCAGTACACAAAAAGCAGAATTCTTGGAAATAGTACATGAAAAATATTATGCAATATGCAACACATTACATACCAAAAGCTGTGATTGTAAGAGACAGTGCAGATGTGGTCCCTGTTAATGAGATACCACAGATAGGCAAAGCTCATTGGCATACACACTTCCTGACAGTACAACATGCTTCTAACAAATACTCAGCATATCTAAAATATTTTTTGTTTTGCTTTCCTGTAAAATACGTATCATTCTAAAATATTACTGACAATTCTCAGGAAGTGGGCTGTTCAGATACTAACACCAGCAGCACTTCAAGCAGGCTACAAATTTGAGATATACTGTATCTAACTAAAGCAACCAAGTTACTGGCTGTTGCACATACATATTCCAATATGGTCTTCCATTGCTATACCATAAAATTCAGGTCTTGTAGGCAATTAATGGTAGATCTTGGGATTGATGTGAAGAGAAATTCAAAAACCTTGTAAATAGAAAATAAATACAATTTGTAGGCAAGATAAAATTTCATAAAAGAAAAAAAAAAAACCACCAAAAATCCCCTGACCAAAACAAACTTACAAAACACCAAACCAAACAAAAAAACCAAACAAGCAAACAAAAAAACCCCCCAAAATAATAACAACAAAAACCAACCAACCAAACAAACAAAAAAACCAAAAAGCCCCCCCCCCAAAATCCACTACACCACCATCACCATGAAAAAAACCATCCAAGTTTCTTTCTCTATTAAAAAAAAAATTCTTTAAAATGCACTTCTATCAAAAGTGCACAAAATGTAGAGTATAATCCTATGTCTTCAGGACAAAATTGTTTATCACCATTTCCTAGACTGAGCTCCTACAAAAGCCATACAAAATATATTACCTGCAGTCAAAATAGAATTGTTGCTGAACACAAGAGAGTACTTTAGAAAGATGCAAGTTGTTTATTTAAGGTAAACCCACAATATTCCAAAATTAACAGCTGCAGAGGTTGTTTACTCACATTATTAAAAATTCGAGCTCTATTTTGAGCTTGTATTTTCCAAGGCAAACTTTTAGTGTTTGTGGATTTTTGGATTCCAAATAGTTTGTGTTGGAGGAAGTTGTGGATAGCAGAGATGCCCATCTCAGAAATGCTGTAGGAAAGTTGTGCAAAACTCTTCAAATAAAATATGTGGTCAATAGCTATTACTTAAGGATCAATGAGGGTCTAGGTACTCAAATTTTTCCCCCATCCTAACACTACCCTTTCCTTCCCCAAGGCTACTCTTTAACTGATGCTGATTTCCTTCTGTCAGGAGGAACAGAGGAAACCGAAGACATTTTACTTCCCTCTTAAAACACTTAGATAGTTCTGAATAATGGACAATAATATTATTGAATCTTTTTGTGATTGATTGCTTGTACCTCAGTGCCTGGGAGTTCATTATTTTTCTGTATGCCTGAGAACGTGATTTTCAACTTTGTAATATGTATTTTTAACATATGTGTATTATTCTAAACTTCACCAGTCTTTTCAGTATTAGGATCATGGCAGGATCGCTGTCCTAAATATTTTATAGTGCAGCAATGCTGAAATGGAAGGACAGTTATAGTTAAAAGGGCTAAATAAAAAACTCAGATTTAAAACCAAATTATATTGTAAAATAACATAATTACAAATGTAACTTATAATTTTTTTTAATAATTTTAAATATAGATTAAAACCAGAAATACCCACAATATATGCATAAAAGGACAGTAAAAGAGAATTTGAAGATCACTATTAAGCTTAGTTTGGAGTTTTTTTGGTTCCTGGTGTTCACAACTTAGCTTTTACATTACCCTTCTGGAAAGCATCTTGTAAAAAGTCATGTAAATTGTCAGGTGCCAGGGTAAAGCTGGTTACAGCTGTGTTTTAGATGAGGATTTGTACTTTATAAAGCATAAAATGCTGTGGGATTGATGGTGCCTTCAACACCAGCTGGTCCTAACAGGGCAACCAACCCCTTTTAGGGCAAGGAAATCCACCTCCAAAGAGCACTAATCAAAACAAACACTTGAATGTCTAAAATGAAGCTAGAGACATGCAGATTTAACTCCTGTAACGAGAACTGAAATAAAGATATGCATTATCTTTTAAAGGAGCAACTTGTTCCTGTAATGCTGTATCTGGGAGCAAGAGGTTTTTCTACGATAAGGAGTCCTAATCCAGGTTTGATGTTTTTCTGCCATGGGATAGACTCCACAGTGAGGAGAAAGGGAATATGAGGCTTAATGCTTTCTGCCAGCTCAAGGTATTTTTCTCCATTTATTTTCTGTTTAGACTAAGTAAAAGAAATATAGTAGTATAAGAAATAGTTTTTTAAAATATTGTCTAACAAAGATAGTAAGGATTTAATTAAAATTGATAAATTATTAAGTTAAACAGTGAAGATTCTCTGAGATTATTTTTTTTCTGAAGTAACTCTAATGAAGTTCATGAAGATGAATTCCACTCAACAAGCTTTATCCTGGTAGTTTCAGTTTATGGTAGTTTCAGCTATTCCTTAGCAAGCTCAAGCAAGTAGCTCACTCAAGCAGGTAATAGATCTCATGAAAAATAACAGATCATATATTGAGGCATGGAAAATGACATTTCATCACAACAAAATGTCGACTAGTAATTCATTACAGTCCTACAAATAAGTCAAGAAGTGTTCAGTATACAATTACAGCTGTGCTGGATTGCAACAGTCAATTAATTTGCATATATTCCTTCAGTTATTCAGCTTTTCACTTTACAGTTAATATTGCACTTTCATTAATAAAAAACTTATTTAGGACATCAGAAGAAACTTAAGATTCAGCAAAAATTAATTTTTCAAACTCTGTACTGATTTTTAAAGTTTTGAAGATTATTTGGAACTTGTAGTGACAATAAAGATCATCTCAGCAAAGGCAAGTGGTGGACAACAGCATCTTTTGAGTTAACCAGGCAGGAATTTTAAGGGAATATTGATTAAAAAGTGTAGCTAGCTGAACACAGAATATTGTAATGTAAGTTATATAGAGACTAAATTTATAATCACCTAATGAATTTGCCTGCAACATTTAGTCCTAATAATTTTAGAGGCTGTATTTATAGCATACAAAAAAAATGAACTAAATATTTCTGGTGCTTTTCAGGTTAATGTGGCTCCTTATGCTTTTGCACCCTGAGAAGTATCTGCATCTGGCATTATTCTACATTAGTATTTCATGCACATTCCTTACAATTGTGAGTATTCATGAAATTTACATTACCTTTTCTCAGCAGTATCAAACTAATCACCAATATCAAATGATGTTTAAAAAAATATCTTATCTAGAATTCTACAAAACCAAAAATATTTTCATGTGAAAAGAATATCTAATCAATCTGCTCCCAAAAATTTTAATCTGAAAATACTAAACCAAGTATCTTTTGCAAATAGAATAAATAATGCAGTGGAACAGAAGACTATATGTTAAATTGCTGTGTGAGGTCATGGTAACACATCCTGAGATCAATAAAAATTTAGTTAATTCTGTACCTCTTTAATATGAGTTCATAATACAGAGTACAGATGCTCCCTTTGAGCTGTAAGAGAGTACAGTGTGAATGAGTATTGAAAAGCATGTGCATTCTATTTTATATTTTCATAATATAGAATGCCCTTACTTACATATTGTGTATTATTCCTCATGCATGTTCAGAACATATATTGGAACAGTTCCTTTGGAACCACTAACATGTAAGCTGTGAATGTGTATTAACAGCCAAATGCATTTGCATAGTATGAGTCCATAATACCGAATGCACAACCAAATTGTTGGTAAAAAATCATTGCTATACATAGAAACAGAATTTATTTTCTCATGCTTCTCACTCACAACTGTGCTATCTTGCAGTTATTTCTCACCCATATCTTAACAACTGAAAAAAAAAAAAAAAAAAAAAAAGCCAGTATAACAACAGTTGGGAATTACAGTTTTCCTGAAGTAAAATACTTTGTCAAGGTTTTTGTTCTATATGATAATCAATATTTCCTTAACTGCCTGAATAGATATGCTCCTGGTTTTTCATTTTGGTATCCATATAGATGACTAGACCAAACTCTTAACATCAAGTGTGCACTCAGATAGTACACGTAAAATGCAGATCATAGGAAAAACAAACATAAATATAAACCTCAGTCAGTCAGGCAGTTCCACTAATAACTAACAGCTGTCATGATTTTCTTTATTTGTATATTTGCCTAAAATAATGGGGGAGGGGGCATGTGGGTTGCCAGTCAGGAACATGCAATCCTCTACATTGAACAAAATGAAAATTACAAAATAATATTACACAATAATAAAATTACAAAACTTCATGTGTATCAAAAATTACCATTTGTCAACATTGACAGATGACCATTCTGGCAACCCATGCAAGTAAGGGTGGAAAAAGACACCATTTTACTTTTCTAAAACAGGGAACGAAAAAAAATAGTCTTCTGCCTAAGTTTCTTACTTTGAAAAAGGAAAGTTATACAAATCTTAGGTCCAGATCTGATCTAATTCTGTGACTATCCTTCTAGGATGGGCATTTTCCCCAGGAAGAAAAAGAAAATCTAAGGGCCAATTGCCTTTTGCTCAATTCCCTTCCTCATCCTATGGAGTTGCTGAAATAACTGGAAAGACACAAGAGGAGATTACCTGTACCATATCAAGGACTGCATAGCTGTTATGCTGACTATTGGTTTTAGAATAATTTCAAGTGTATTATTTTAATAGGCAGTACTGAAAGTTACTTCATAGTTCTGATATCACAACAGAGATATTAACTCCAAAATGTATCCAATTATACTTTCTGGCAATTAATGGCAATTCTAAACCACCTACCATGCAAGAACCAAATATTTACACAGGACTATCATTATAGCTCAGCTAAAATACCAATAAAATCAGAAAACACAAACTAGATTTAAAGTGACTCCCATATAGCTGGTATTCCTGGATCCCATCTAGGAGATGCAGTCCTGCACAGTGAATGATGGCACAATGATACTGCTCACTAATATGTGTAATATCTACCACATATCATTGAGAGAGAAAGAATGTATTATTGTGTGCATGTTTGTGTGTGGACATAAAATCACTGGAATTTTGGTGGTTTGCCTTTAAAAGAAGTTATTACATTTTAGTTTACTGTAGGAGCCTATTACAGTGTAAAATTCCTTTATTTCACCTTTACTTTTTCTGTGGTTTATTTCAAACATTTTGAAGTATTAATGAAAATGCTAAGTCATAATGTTAGAGTGTAATTTTATTTCATATTGTTTTATATTTATAAGATCTATAAACAGGCTCCTGTAAGTTTATAAAATCAGTTATTTTGAGGTCAGAGCTGTTGGGGTTTTTTTCTTTTATTATTATAAATAAAATAAGATAGTTTGTACTCAGTTGTTTTATACTTGTAACATACTTGCTGCTGTCTGAGAGAATATTTCAAGATACAAGTGCCAGCAGACTAAATTATCTTGATAACCAGTGATCAACATGAGCAAGTGAAATATTTTTCTGTAGTTTTACAAAGTGCTCTGTATATTTTCTTAATAAATTATTTGAATTTTTGACTTAAGACGATTTATTATAGTTGAAGTAAAATTCTGATAACCATGAACTGCAGACAAGGAAAATTTAAGCAATTGTGGCATAGGTGCTTTCACTGTCAAATTTCTGGTGTTCCAGTCCTGGATCTCTGACCACTTTCCTAATTTTTTTTTCTAAGTTTTGTTATATCAGTAAAACTTTTTTCCTTCTTTTTTTTTTTTTTTTTTTTTTTTTTTTTTTTTTTTTTTTTTTTTTTAAACTTTCAACCACTTCTACTCTGGTCTTCAGAAAGATTTGACAGCTGGTTTTTAGAATAAAAGGTACATTTTTAATCAATTTACACCATAAATATAATTAAGGAGTAAACCAAGTGAGTCGCAAAAATGCTAGCGCCACATTCTCTCATGGCTTTGTCACTTGCGGCGGTGCCAGCAGAGATTCTCACCCACTCCACTTTTCCTCACTCGGCTTCTATCTGTTCTGAAACTAGGAATGGGAATGCTTCTCCTAAGATCATCCCATACAGTCACCCCAAAATAATAAATACTTCTCACCAGAACTGTAAATTGCTTCTTCAAATTGCCAGTTGTGAGTAATGCTGAAGAGAAGCATATAAAATTTAGAAAAGGGTTATTGAAATGCTCTCTCAATTTGCCCTAATATTACCAAGGTCTTATTTTCTTGAAGAAAAAACCAAAATATAGCCTGGAAATTTATGTAAAGGAGCACTCAAGGCAAATATTCAATATGTATCTCTTCCTGTTTGCCATTGTATATGGGATCAAGTATGCCAAGAATTTTTTAAAAAGTAATAATTTGCTACAATGAGGAAAATATGGAAGTTAATCTTCAGAAACATAGAATTTTTAAGCCATTTTATTTTCTTGTGATAAAACTGTAGTTTGCTAAGGCAAAACATGAGGTAAGCAGAAACACTAAAAATGCTGATTTCCTCCATTTAATACCAAGAAATAACACTCTTTTATGGCATCCATAGCTTCTAACACCTTATCACATATTAAATTCTCCTCTTGTATGAGATTTCTTATTGAATGAGAACCGATAAATAGCATCAAGGTCATGACATAGGAGAACTTCTTAAAGCAGAAGATATCCGGTCTTTTTTTCAATGTAAATGGTTGAATAGAGTGACTTAGGCCTCACATTGATGAGAAAAAATGAGATTGTTTATCCACGGATAAAGCAATTTGAAAATTGCTACAATAATTACCTCTACAGTTTGCGGGGAAACGCACAAAGTGGGAATTTGGTAAAACAAAGTGAAGAAAATACACAACAGATTTCTATACATACCCCGTAATGTTTGTCTAGACACCTGTAGTTAACTACACTCTCAATGTGCATGCATAAAGGATATGCTACACTAGACTATGAGATTATACATTTATCCTCATTTGTGAAGGTGGATGTCTAGAACTCATGAATGAGAAAAGGTATTTATAAAGTATTTAATCCTAATCAATATTTATTAAAGGAGACAAAGTAACAGTAGCACAAACCTATATTACTTTACTAAAAAACCACCAAGCTGGGCTTCTCTATCATGCAATAATAAATGAAGTTTTATGATTTATTTTAACCCTGAAGTGGGTTTTTTAAAAATCGTAATTATAGTAATGTACTAAAGGAAATACAATTGTCACTTAGTTTCATTAAGCATGAAAGGTAACAGTTTCAAAGAAAAATGCTGAAACTTGTGAAAATTGCAAGTTCAGGTTGAAGTGACAATATGGTATCAATGGGATGGAATTGTGCTTCTCACTGCATTAATCAATACTAAAATTTATTTCTTAATATGTGAAGCATTTATTTACTACTAGATTCTTTCTACTTATGCCTTTCTGTCTTTGGATTTCTGTCTTTCATTTAAAAATATTCTGTCTGTTTATAAATCCACAGCCAACCTCATAAAATATTACTGTTGGGAAAAAAATCAGTTTTCTGCATACCATGTGCAGTTTGTGATATTGATCATATAACTAAGTCAATTAAAGCAGACATGGCTCTGTTAAAACTGGAAAAGTACTATTGTCTCCTGTACTATACTCTGTGTAAAATCAGACTTAGAGTTGTTCAGTTTGTGATATCTCACTCATCTTTGCAAACCACAGGCTACACCTGCAATCCCCTAGCATAACCTAGATTTTTAATTTCCACTTGTGAATACATAAACTACTGAACCAAGTCAGCATTATATTTAGCTTAGCAGAGCCTGTATCACAGGTCACAGATCTGATGCTCTTGAGCTGGAACTAGGAGGATCCTGCCATAAAATATTTTCATTATAGCTTTATGGTTCAAAATACAAGCACACACATGCTCCATCCTGCTGTCAATAGATGGGGTTTGCTTATGTTCACTTCGTGATAGGCCATGTAGTGGAATTTTAGTACTTTGGGATAAGCGAACAGTCGAAAACTTTAATTTCCAATGCAGTTAATGAGCAGTGGTAAGGTGTGTGTACAGTAGACTTTTATGGACAGCTATCAGAAAGAATGCTTACAACATCTGCATGGAATAAGCAAATACTTGGATTAATTTCTCAAAGTGTGGATAAATAATGTATAGATTATAATTGATACATAAATTCAAATTTCAGAAATGACAAGAATGAAACCATTTAATCAATCTCTTCCATAATACTACAAAGTCAATACATGAAGGATTTCTAGACCAAACCATTAGCTCTGTGTTAGAATACAAGGGCCTTTCCAAGTGAAAATATAGTTAGTACTGAATATCAGACGGTACTGAAACCTACTCCTGTCAACAGGTCTAAGCTTGCTAGGGGCAAGACATAATGCAAACATTTTCATGTTGAATGTAAATGACTATAAACCTGTTGGTACCTTTCTCTGTTAACAGCACATATCTCTGCTCTCTGCAGGCCGTGTAAGCTCTAGGTTATGGACCTGCAACTTATATCACTCTTTTAATCTCCTGTACATCTGGCTCATTATTCCCATAACCTACCAAAATTCACATATAAGTGGCTATTGTCTCTTAAATTTATTAATCCAGATTAATTAAGAGACAATGTTCATAGTGGAGGAGCATATGGGGCAATTCATGGGCTTTTGAGAGTGATTAAATGCTGAAATGGAGTCAAGGCATTTGATAATCACAAGAGATATTTAGTTTTGGAATATTCCAGCCACATGACTTTTCCCGTCAGCCAGTAAGAGAAGCACATTTAACAAACAACATTAAAGAGACATTTTTACCTCAGTAAATGAAGGTTTGAAAGCAGTTGAGAGACCCAGCTCATCTCCCATGAAGGGCAGGCATAGATAAAGTCGGTATAGAAGTCAGAGGGAGTGTGTTCCTCTCCCAAGAGAAGTGCTAGGGATGAATAATTGCCCAAGGGAGTTACCTGCATTGAAACTGAGGGCTGAAACTGAGGTGTGAACATGTGTGATTTGAGTTAGGATTTATGACTCATTTTCATATTGCCTCTGTAAGAGGGTAACAATTATCATCTGCCAGACTGGCCTGTTAGCACATGTTGGAAACAAGTCCAGCACAATGCCAGTTCTCCAGTCTCATGGGAACAAGCCTGTTTAATTTGTATCCCCATAAGTATAGATAAAGTAAGGACTAACACCTTAGGAAGAGGACATTACTGAATTAGAAGAGAGGTTCTGGTGGAAAAATCTCCTAAGAGCTTGGAAAGGAAGTTGAAGTTGAGTTTGGAGGATTTTTTTTGTTGTTGTTGTTAGTTAATGCTGTGAGTTATAAGTAAAAGGCCAATGCAGGGATATTACTTCCTATTTATTTAGACAGTGAATACCAAGAAACTCAAATCATTCCCACACAGTAGCCTGCTATATACAAAACAGCCATGTTTGGTTAATGTGAGGGTTTTTACAAAAAAGGCATTACTGGTATTCAGGTTAAAAGGAGGTAATGCCTTCTGCAGCTGAACAGCTAAACCCAAGAACATTAGTTTGTAATCTGGTGATTTCCAGAACTAATCTGATGACTTTGCTGATCATCATTCTCCCTCTTCCTCTGAACTCATATGCATCAGTCTAAAGCTGTATAAAATTCAACCCTCTTAATTTAATGGAAATGAAGAAGGAAAGTGGAAGATGCTAAAGAGTTGGGTGGGCAGGTTTGGAGAGTCTGTCTAAGCAGGAATCAGGTAACTTTGCTCCACTGGCAAGCTGGCACTTCCTTGAGTGTTAGTCAGAAAAGAAATATAACATGTTTGTCCTTTTCACCGACCATTATGGAAAAAAAAGAATAGAAGGCCTCATTTACTCCAACAGTTTTCTGTCTTCAGCTGTCTGATGTTCTCACTTCATATCCACAAATGATTCATAAAGACAACAGGGAGGAAATCTGAATTGGTGAACATACTCGATAGTGTTTTTTTAGACAGCATCCTGGTGAGGACAGGAGATGGACAACGACTGCACAGTAAAATACATGAGTAGTTTCATTATAAAAATTCTGAGTCCCAGCTGCATTTCTTTTAACATTGTTTCTTCTGCTTTTTTTTTTTTTTTAATAACACAGGAAACCTCAACTCTTCTAAAATCTACCACAAACTTTCACTGCATCTATAAGCAAAACACTTAATCTTTGTATGTCTCCTTTCATTACCTATGAAATAAGAATGGCAATTGTTGCTTCCCAGGAAGGTTAAATTTGCCTGGGATCCTGAGATGCCAGGTACCAGTGAATTCCAAGCAGTTATTATTTGTTAAGACTCTCAAGGCAAAAATTTGCAAAATCGGTGTAAATAATCTACACAAGGACCATGTCAGGGGTTTCCATTACAAGGCAGCATTACCAGATTTTTAGTCTTGCTTGACTATCAGCATTCCAGTTTGGTCATTCTCACCTGTGGTATTATTGACAGAGAAGGCTTCACCCACTTTCGCTTTCCTCAGGCAGTCAGAAAGGACATGATGACAAAATCAGAGCTACCACCAAGATAGCAGGGTAGTTATCTCTGAAAGCATACTGGGCCACAGTTTCAGAACAATCCCACAACATGATTTAGAAGTTGACAGGGTTCTTGTTAAAGACATAACAAATCAGCTTGTTCATTCTTGGGATGATAATACCATTTCACTGATGTACATCTGAGTTCCTTTTACATTTTCTGTGTGCAGAAAAAACTCCATAACAATACGGTTGAGCCTTCTGAAATGAATACCTCTTGAAGCAATAAATCTGTTAAAGAAAAAAAAATGGTTTCTGGGCACCTGGGCTATGTGTTTAAGGATTTGAACTTTCCTAATGCCTAAAATCTGGGGAAAAAGTCCAGAAAGGACACCCAATTAGAAGGATATTGACTCATCCTGACAAAGAGGTGGGGGGAGGGAGAAAGGGAGGAAGGAGGGAAGAGATCAAGGCTCACAACAAAAGGCCTATTCATTTATAACAGCTTGGCTGTGGAACCATTCCAGCGTGCTTAAAAATACTTTATCCATTAGTTGGGAGCTCTTTTCTAAATGACAACTTGCTGCCCACATCTGACCACAAGCAGCTCCCTTTTCACACTGAATGTAGCAAGGTTCACGTTGTCAAAAGCAGCTTGCCACCTCTTCTGGACATTGTAAGGAGGTGAGGCAGAGTAAAGCAAAGGTGCCCTGAGAGAAACAAAAATCCCTGACCTCCAGCATATAGCGAGGGGAAGGACAATGCCGTTCAGTTCCTCCCAGACTATTTAAAAAAAAAAGAGAACAAGAGAGTACAGAATTTAACTAGAGTTCTCCTTGCATGAAAAACAGGAAGAGCATTTTAGGTCAATCAAGTTATTAAAAATAAGAGAATTTATTTCCCCAGTATATGAGCTCAGCAATACTCCTTTGCAATTTTATATGAGGCTCTTTATGCTAAGCTCTGATCACACACCTGAATAAAATCATCAAACATATTTCACCAATGTTCTTACATATTAGCCAAGAGATATACATTTTTAATTACAAATACTAAATACTTGTTGAACAGCAGGATTTTTTAAATCAAATTATTCTCTCCTAGGAACTCTTCCTCCTCAGTTATAAAGCAGTATAGCTGGAACTATTAATATTTTATGCTGGGGACTGTGGATACAACTTCATACAAAAGCTTTTCTTTATGTGAAATGTGACTGTTGCTGTAAAATTGGCACTCCTATCTTTTCACAGTATTTTGTTGCATATGATTTCAGGAAAATGAATGTCTGGTTTAATGTGTGTTTATTTCTCTTGACACGTACGTTGTGTCCTTATGTTAGTTTGCATTGAGACTCTGGAGAAGATTCTGGGAGAATATTGTGCAGTTGATCTTCTCATCAAAGTATCAGCTTTTCTAAACGTGTCATTCAGCTACAGCAAAAAGTACTCTATATTACAATATATGCTATCTGATTCACCTTCTTACAAGGATCATCTTTGTAACCTTCTCTCATGTGGATATTCTTAATAACACCAGCTTTATGTAAATGCAAAAAGACTACATCTGTATCTACAGTATCTGTTTAAAGTAAAAATATGGGGGATAATACTTAGGTTCTTATAACAAAATATTCAATAATTTATATTTGGGGTTTAGATTTTAGATATAGATCAACAAGGTTTGTGAGAATTCCTTGGGTTTTTTTTCTTTGTTTAGTTGATTACTTTCAAGCTAGCATGGAGAAGCAATGGTTAAAGTTGGCATTGTAAATAAATATCTGTATGTGTCCACTTAGTTACTCCTGAACATGGTTGTAGCGTCAAGAATTGAGTGTGCAATAGCTGTCTTTTTAGTTTCCTAAGACAAGACAAAGCTTAACCTAGGTTTGCAGGTACCTTGAAATATTTATGAGCAATACAGTATAGATTCTAAAATATATTTCCTTTCATGAATACTGGCATGTTGTAACCCACTTCTGCACAAGACCTAAGAAAAATGGCTGGACAAGATCAAACATTTGTTTACATCTCACCCTCAGCAAAGTATTTTATTTTGGCTGGCCTTTAAGTGGATGTAAAATTACATAATGCAGTAAACCACAAGCCAGACAGAAAAGAGAGACCACAGGTCACACTATCCAAAATGAAGAAACGAAGTCCGGTTATAGTTTTATCATGAGAAGTGCTATCTGCATTTTACGTGCAATGCTGGGCTTGTAAATGTTTCTAATTTAATGGGGCAATGTATCCAGACGTTAATAGCTCATTTCATTTTCTAGACTACATCAAAGAGCAAGATGACCTCTGTGCAATAGCAGGAATGAAAAGACCCTGAATTATGAGCCCAGATGCATGGCAATATCAGAAGCTTTCCTGTCACTGCCTCTCTCCTGTCTTCTGATGAGTTGGCTGGTTGGTTTTTTTATTTAAGAGCAATTTTTTTATTTACCTACTGCACAGGAATGCTCTGAAGATTCAGTCATTTGTATGCCATATGAAACATGAAATGTGCTATGAAACAGATTTCAATTGTGGAAGTTAGGGTGCTGCTATCAAGCTGTGCAGGAGAAGATACCTGATAGTGTCTGTTGATTTAAGGTCCTTGGTCTGTCTAAGGAAACTTCAGGGCAGAAGGAAGGGTTCTCAGGGACAGCCTCCTCTTTCTAATCCACAGTGGAAATGCCCTGTGGCCCTCAACCAGAGGGTACTTGTGCAGACTGCTTCCATGTCCTCAGGGCAGGTGAGGTGTTGAGCCTTGCATAAAGTTCTCATTCCCACCTGAGCTTCTCTGCCAAAAGTACTTTTAGCTGAGGTTGGATCTTAATGTATATGCACAGATGTTAACCAGACAAATTGGACCCTCGAGCAAAACAGAGGATGATCACCCCCTCTATATAGGTGTAGCTCATATATAATTTTCCACTTTATTATTGAATTCTAATTTATGGGGCAAATGGACTCCTTAAAACAAAGAAACATTTCGAAATCCCTGACTCATCAAACATAAGCAGTCTTAAGCCAGATATTAGTACCAAAAGAAGCTGATTATTAACAGGAATATTACAGTGAGTACCTCAAAACCAAAATATCACTATTCTTTTTGTCTACTGTAAAAGTGTCCTGTTCTCCATCTATAGCATGAAACTTGAGGTGCATTTGCACATCTTAATAAATTAAATAAGCTTTTCTAGATATAAAACTACACCAAATACAACATGAAGTGGAATTAAACACTTATTGATCATGTTTGTAGGAATATATAAGAAAATCAATGGTTCTTTTAATGAAATATATAAAATAAGGAGAAATATAATAGACTGTATCAGGTAAGAGCAAGTTCAAAGTACCTCATTACCTTGTCTCTATTATTACCCTGGAGAAGAATGTCTCTGCAAAAACAATTATATTTCATAGAATCATAGAATATTAAGAGGTTGGAATGGACCTTAAAGATCATCTATTCCCAACCCCCAGTGCCATGCACAGGGACACCTCCCACTAGCCCAGGTTACTCAAGACTTTATCCAACCTGGCTTTGAGCATTGCCAGGACTGGTGCACAAATTGCCCTCTCTGGACAGCCTCTTCCAGTGTCTCACCATCTTCACAGTAAGAATTTCTTCCTAATATCTAACCTAAATCAGAGGCCTGGGCAATCACCAACCACAAGAATTTCAGCAAGGAAAGGGACGGATTCTGCACCTGGGATGGGGCAAGCCTGGATGTAGGTACGGTCTGGGGAATGAGGTGCTGGAAAGCAGTGCCATGGAAAGGGTCCATGGGTCAGCAGTGCCCTGGCAGCCAGGAGGGCATCCCATGTCCTGGGGTGCATCAGGCACAACATCAGAGCCAGACAAGGGAAGGGATTGTCCTGCTCTGCTCTGCACTGGGGCAGCCTCACATCGAATATTTTGTGCACTTTGGGGCACCACAATATAAGAAAGATAAAAAGCTATGTGAGAGTGTCCAAAGGAGAGCAACCAAGATGGTGAAGGGCCTTGGGGGGAAGCCGTGTGAGGAGTGGCTGAGGGCACTTGTTCTGTTCAGCCTGGAGGAGACTGAGGGGAGACCTCACTGCAGTTACAACTTCCATGTGAGGGGAAGAGGAGGGGCAGACGCTGATCTCTGTGGTGACCAGAGACAGGACCCAAGGGAATGGCCTGAAGTTGTGTCAGGGGAAGATTTTGGCTGGGTATTAGAAAAAGGTTCTCTACCCAGAGGGTGGTTGGGCCCTTACCCAGGGAAGTGGTCACAGCACCAAGTCTGATGGAGTTCAAGATATGTTTGGCCAACACTCTCAGGCACTTGGTGTGGCTCTTGGGCTCCTGTGCTGGGCTAAGAGTTGGACTCAAAAATCTTCTTGGATATCTTCCAACTCAACTTATTCTGTGATTCTGTAATTCTGTGGTTTGTACCCATCATTCCTTGTTCTGTCGCTGAAGTTCCTGATCAAGTGTCCCTTTTCACCTTCCCTGTAGGCCACTTTCAGATACTGGAAAGTTGCTATGAGGTCTCCACACAAAATTCTCTTCTCCAGTCTGAGCAGTCTCAATTTTCTCAACCTGTCTTCTGAGGGAAAGTGCTCCAGTCCTCTTATCAGCCTCGTGGCCCTCCTCTGGACTTGTTCCAACAGTTCCACATTCTTATGTTGGGGGCGCCAGAACTGTATGCAGTACTCCAGGTGGAGTCTCACAAGAGCAGAGCTAGACAATCACCACTGATGCACCAGCATGCTGCTTTTCAAGCTGCCCAGGATTTGGTTGGTTTTCTGCACTGCAACTGTGGAAAAAGTTGTTCAGCAAGCTGCGGAAAAAGGTATTAAGTATATCCTAAATCTACTCTACCAGGCCACACATATTGGCAGTTCATAATTAAGTCAAACTTGGTAATTGTTCTTCAGAAGCTTTTTTGAGTAGTAGCTCATTCTTCCAATTCTTTTTCAAGCCTATATCAACTTTTAGTACCACAAATGTCCTGTAATAACTTTATTACATGAAGAGGATTTTTTTTGTTGTTTCAAACCTGCCTTATTCAAATTTCATCTGATAGCTGCTTTGTCTCTCTAGAAAAGACAGTACACAATCATACCCTTTTTAATTCCTTCATAATCTTGATGATTTTATGAACTGTTGCTACATTCATAATGTATTTTTTTTCTAGCCTGAAGAGTAATAAGATGTTTAATTTACAATCATATTTAAAATGTTTCATACTTCTAATCATCCTTGTTGTCTCCTCTGTATCCTTCTGACTGGAAAGAGAGGAGAGAAAACTGAACAAAATGATATATAGCGTTCAAGACAAGTACACACTGTCTTGTCCACACCATGGAATTATAGAAAAGTGTAACAATTTTTTTTGTTTGAGATGACAATTTCTTAGAATTGTTTCTCTACAGTTATCTACTCTTTGTAACTTGAAGATATCATTCCTGAGTGAAAGGTTGTGTATGTTAAATTAGGATTTATATATGTAGCTGGAGCTGAACTTATTTTTCCCCATCAACATCACTTAACATTTATTTACATTTCATTTCACTTGTTTTTTTATTAACAAGGATTATGTTCTTCAACTCTTCTCAGTTGTTCCTCATCCTTCTTGTCCTGAATAAATTTGTAATACTAGCAAATTTCATTATCTCACTTACCACCCACCTTTCCACTTCATTTTCTACTATGTTTCAGAGCACAGATCTAGAACACACTTTTGTAGTTCTCTGCTAGTACTCTCCCTCAACTGACAAAACAGACTGTATAAACTTATTTTGTCTGCAACTTTTCAGCTATTATCCATCTATTCAAAGACTTTCCCTGCTACTCAGTGGCAGCCTTGTCTGTTTTACAGGAACATTCTAAAAGGGCAAGGAACATTGTAAAAAGCCTTTTGGCATGGTAAGACAACTTTGGCAGCTGGATTTCTCTTGTCTATGTGGTTGCTAAGTCCTCCTGTGAATGGTATGCAAAATTTTAGATGTGACTTTTCTTTACAAAAGCAGCACTAATTCCCCTCAAACGTATCATATTTGTTCCATGTCTACTAATACTTTTCTTCTATTCTGTTTGCAATTGCCCAGTTCAAATGAGAAAAAACAGATTCATTTATCCTCCTTGGATTATTTGTTTTTTAATAGCAACATATATGTAAATTCCATTCACTGGGTAGCAAAGAAGTTTAAAAAAAAAGATTGCCCACTGTACAGCATCTTTGTACCTAAATTACTCTAAAGTTCTTGATTTCAGAAATGCTCTTATCTTTTATTCTTAACTTTTTAATTTTGTTACATGAACTCTTTTGTTGGAACAGACATTTTCATGTCAGAACCTGTTTTTCAAGGGCTTCAGACATGATACCAGGTTTCTCCACAGTTAACACAGATACTAAAGTAGTTTCATCTCTATTTTCCCTATATTTTTATTTGCATATCCTGATTATCTAATGTCTATACCAACTCTTATTTACTTCTCGCAAGCTTCCTGTTCTTTATATATATAAAATATATATTTTTATATATTTTTCAAGTTTGTTTTTAATTCATATTATTTCCAGTTTATTCCTTTCTAGAAGTTTCTTCATTCTGCTGTAGTTCCCTTTTTTCAAAATGAATGGGGTTTTTTTGCTTTGTTTTTCTGTCAGTGATTTTGAAATTAGGTATATTATGGCCACTGCCATTCTAAGCTTTCTGTGTTGATTGCAAAACAAGACTAAAAAAGTTAAAGCCTGCTATCTTTCTGCTTGCAATAACATTTATATTAACACCTTTTATTTTAATATAGGGGGAGATTAAATGAACTCCTGATATACCTAGTGAAGAGCATGCTCATAGTAAAGCAATAGTGGGAGATCATTGCACAAGGCTATTAGGATAACATACTGGAATTTAAAATTCTTCTTGGTCATTCCAAAGATAAAGAGTAACTGTAGCCAAAAACTGGTATGGCTTAGTGCGAGTGACATTCGCATCAGCTCCAGCCGGTGGAAGTGGGACAATGTCCTGCGCATATTGCTGAGCTGAGGATCATTGTCAGCATCAATTTTCAATTCTTTGGCCCAGGGATAAGCAGATTGCTGCCAGAGCAACCACTTGGATATTGCCTCACTTGACAATGCTCTCAGCGCCTTCCCAGAACTCCACTTGGTTTTGACACCTTCCTCTGATCTATACTGTCCTGCCACACTGTCCTGGGGCAGTCAGGTCACTGTGGTGGTGAAGGGCAGTGACTGGCAGAGGCCCTCTACAGAGCTGCTTGCTGAGGTGGTGGGTTGCACATGGTACACAAACTATAGCAACTAAAAAGCTATAAAGAACAGCATGTTAGGGCTGCAGCAGTTGTATTGGGCCTTTCATAAGCATGGCCAAACTGCAGTCCAGATGTCAAGATGATCCTCCAACCTAGAAGATCTGTATGTGGCCTCTCACCCCCACAGATGGGACAATGAATGACCCCCACAGATTAAATTGTGTGAAAAAGCCCAAGATATTAAACCAAATACAGCAGGCAACACCAACTATAAAGAGGAAGTTTGGATTACACTGGCAAAACTAATGTTACGTGGGTCAGAGATGGGCACTGACTTTTATTCAGAAAGGTTAAATAAAACTAAGGGGTGCTACAATATGGTTAGTACCTGACAGGGTGCTAAATTTTACTCACATTATAGGTAAGCCAGAATTTGGACATCGACATTTGGCTGATGTGATAGCATTCAGTGTTCACTGCTACAGTGTCACTCTGTATTTGGGAGGGCTGCCAAAGAGAAGTTTAGAATTTAGTCAGGGATGGAGCATGTTTAACATTTGGTTTACAATTTGAACAATCCCAGCCAGATCTGCTACACTGGGCTCTGGATGACTCATCCTTGTGGCTGTTACCTGCATCATTTGCAGTCTCAATCAGCTGTTAATGCTTTTCCAATAAGATTATAAAATAATTGCCAATAGCTCAGATTAGGAGGTGTAAATGTCACTTAAAACTCATTTCTGTTTCATGTTCTATCTAGCACTCTCTGTAGGCAGCAGATGAGGATCTACAGAAAAACAGGATCCTAGAAACAAACAATAATAACAAGACCTAATCAGTGTGTAATAATCTTTTGAATTGCACTTATGCTAGAAGGTAATCACTGATATTCACGCGAAGCTGAATAAGTAGCATTTCATATGGACTTCATAGTTACAGAAATAAAATAAAGAATTGGATTTCCTAAAGAGCATCAGGAACAAAATATGAAGAAAACACAGCTCTGAAGTTTAACACTGGCTTTCAGGAGAGCTGTATTTTCTCAGTTATGGCATAAGATCTGATGCATGCTCAAGCAAATTTTGTGTCAGTTCCTTACAAACACTGTGCTTGAACACATTTTTCAGTTGCAATATTGCAGCAATGGGGTGTCCACTTGGTCAACAGTATAGAGACATGCCTGTGTGAGAACAGGCACCTAGGCATCTTGGCTGGTGGAAACTTCTGTTAGGGAGTTATAAGCACCACCCTCATTAGATGCCACATGCAGATTGCCAGGATAGGTTTCATGACAAAGGGTCCTGAAAGACACCACCAACATAGGGAATTGGCACCCTACATCTCTTGTTCCAGTGGCAGTAAGGTTTGCTGTCCACAGGAGAGCTGCTACTGCCCTTGCCTCCACATGTGAGTGTGGGCATTGAGAGGGCTTTCAGCACAGACATGCAGTTAGACACCTACATCTGGGGCTGCTACACTATAGTCCTGCACTGTCTCAGTTCTTGTGTTTTTAAAATACAGCAATAATATCTACCTCATCCAGTGAGTGCAAAAATAAACTTCCAGCTTATGTGAGGTAAAGGAAGAAAGGATGTTGTTAAGTAAGAATTACTTTTTTATTTATTTATCAAATGCAAGAAAGATTTCATTCACCATTAAGATTTCTTTATATGAAATTGAGATTCCTAAATAAAGATAGACATCAACAGCGGAAAATACAACACTAATTCCTGATATAAAAGACCAGCATTTTCCACTAAATAAATACAGAAAAAAAAAAGATTTCAAATCTCTGCTTTATTTTATACAAATACACTAAAACAATATATATATACATTAAACAGATGCATGGGCATAATGCATCTGTCCTAGCCACTTGAAATCTTTTGATCTGCTTAAAAAAATCTGCAACATGATACTGAATGTACACATTTTGTACAGGTTTATTTCTTTTTTTGATTAGGATAAAAAATTTGTGCTTTGGTGTCTAAAATGTAGTAATTAAATATCTGAAAGGAAAAAGGTATCCAGTATATTATTTATATATTTATCATACTCCACCACATAATCTTTGCATTCATTAATATGGTAATCAAGGACTGTGGACTTTAAAATCAACCATACATCAGAATGTGAAAAGTAGTATTTTAGTGGTTCGTGGTAACAACCATAGTGTGATATAAGATTCTTTATATACACAAATATGATCTTTATAATGGCCTCTATCAGCTTAAAAATGGACAATATCATGAAACTTGTTAAATCCAAGGTGAACTATGGCACCATATCCAAATGCAGAAAAAGACAATCACATTTTTCGACATTTCTACTGCTGATGGCATTGAAATGTCAGCAAAGCTCAAAGCAAAAGTACACAATAAATTTGATATTACACCACATGTTTGATTAAGCCCAAGGGTGAAATTGTAACCTGCAATTTTATTCTGAGTCAGTAGATTTCTGACACATTTTGATTTTTAACAAAGGGAAGCTCAGTCTTAAGGCTTCACAGAATTCAGCAGGACTGTCATTCTTTTATTCAGACTCTGCTAGAAATTGGTCTTTACAAGCCCAGTGGACACAAGTGCATTAATAAATTTAATTACTGTAAAAACTGTTTCCACTGAATTGTTTCAAATATCAATGACTATACTATGACTATACTCAAAATGCAGGCTATTAATTAATGGCACATGTGGAGAAGCACCAACAGCATCTTCTGATGAAAATTAGACTATTTTGTCTTTCAGATTTTTTAATACTTTAGAAAGAGTTTTATACCTGTACATGAAGCAGTTCACATTTAAAATGTAGGAGTGTTGATGAATGAAAACATCAAGGAATTTCTGAACATACTTAATTTTTTTAAAAAAATCATTTATTCTCACCAGTACATAAGATAATTCCAATAACATTTAAAAATCCCAACTCTGCCTCACAAGGAAGACATGAGGAAATTGTATCAGTTATTGTGACAGGTCTTGAAGAAGAAACACTTGACTACATAAAGTAGTCAAGATAAAAGAAATACAAATGATGAAATCTGCTCTGGTTTATGACCATGGAGCATGGTAATTAACTCACACATATTCAAACACTTTTTCAGAAATAACCTATTCAAAAGCCACGTGTTGTTTTTGTTATTTCTTCATTTTTATCACACTGCTGGATGGCTCAGAAGTGATGCTGTCAAAGCGACAGTCAAGGACTGAAGTAATTGGAACTGCTGGGTGAAAAGACAAGCTCCATACAGGAATTTCCTGCCACTCCAGTGGCTGTGACAGAAAAGCTCTGAAAGTGCCGGTAGAGATTTAGAATGATGAATAGCTGCTACAGTTAGTGAGAAATCTTGGAAGTTCAGTTTTGTTTTATTTGCTGAAATATTACCAAAGAAGGCTTGAAGCCTATGCCTTGTAAAATGTGACTCCAGAATGACCTCTGACAGTTGGGGCCCCTGTGGGTGTTATGCTTCTATTTATCTGTGAGTATTGTCAAGTCCTTTGTCTCATTTCTCAAAATAAAAGCACAACCTTTGTTCCAATGTTTGTCATTATTTATATACTACAAGGTCACTTCCTTTATTTTTGAGATCTATTTTGATTTTCCTGACATTATTTTTGCAGGCTGTTTTTTCCACCATTCGTGATAATTATCCTTGTAATGCCATTCTCCAGTCTTTAGAGATAAATTTACAAGGCTCTGTCCATCTAATGGACTTCAAAGTAAATTGTTGCAATGTTGAACCTAATCACACTGCTGCTCTGTGGAATCTGTAACCCTGTGACAGGCACCTGGGCTTTGGCTATCTTGAATCTCCTGAAGAAATAGGCTTGTGAGAATAGTATCCACACAAAGCAGGGAAATGACACAAAGTAGGAAATTCATAAAGGTATCTATCCACACTCCCAGGCAAGGGAGCCATCTTTGTCCTGGCTGGACACTGACTGCCTCTTTTCCCTCCTGAGGTTCTGAGATGGGAACTCCCTTCAGGTTTAGGTGCTTAACACAGGTTAAAGGCCATGACCACAGCAGAGAGCCAGCAGCAGTAAGTTAGCGAGAGTAAATAATGCAGTGAACCCAACTAGAGAATTCAGCAGCACAAGACCCACACGCAAATCCTGCTTCTGACGTAGGAACTCTTCGATCTCTCAGGTCTTTGGAGAGCATTCCTTAAGACAGAGTTAGAGCAACTGACAACTAAAACAACCTCTTTGCAGATCTTTTTCATGCAAGGAATTATATGGTAAATATAATTCAAGTTTATCAAAATGTAAGAAACAAAAAGATGAATTTGTGAAATCTGGTGTTTAGCCATTGTTGTGATATACAGAAATGTATGTCAAAGTATTTTATACACACCTGGAATGTGTACAAAAGCAGTAAAGTGATAATAACTTTGAAGAGCTACACAAAAATATTAATCATCTGCAAGTTATTTGAAGTGAACAGGCCTTGGCGTGATTTCACCCAAGTGGATCCAATTGCAGAAACAGGGCCTGAAGACTTACATGAAGAGCATCTTCCAGAAGCGTTAAAGCTTAAGACTGGTGAAAAATCCATTGGTACTGAAGAAATGTCTGCTAGGCAATCTTAAGACATAAAAGCAGTACACAGAATAAGTGCTAAAAACAATTTTGGTTTGTATATGATTTTTCAAAAATGCTACAAAGCATCACATGAAGCAGACAAAATGAAAGCAATAATCTCCAAAGCCTAAGACTACATCCTTTTGCTTCTTGGCATAAGTATAAAAATGCAAGCTAAAAGAAGATAACTTCTTGCTGAATAAAATCACTTTCACAGAGACCAGACCTAAACAAATTTCTTCTCTTCTAAAGTCTCTTTTAAAAAGAGAAATAAACTAATTTGAGGGATGGGGAAAGAAGGAGCCCAGCAAACCTAATACAAAAAGACACAACGAAAGAAATATATTACATGGGAAATGTAAAATTATTGGTGTAGATGAACATAAAAATATTCTGTAACTTCTTTCCAGATGATTACTATAGATGAACACTTCCAAAGGGAAAAGCTCTCTTCAAAGTTAAAAATACAAACATTTACAATTGATAAAGTTAATTGTCAAATATGTAGGCTCTCTTTCTCTCTCAATTATAAAATACAGAATCCTGAAAAAATATAAACTTTTCCCAAAGTCGTAGTGAAATGAATTTGCAGGCCTTTAAAATAGGTTTTTTTTCTTTTGTTTGTCTTGTGCTGTCTATATATCATCCTTTTTCCTATACAGCTTCTCTTTTCCATTCTTATTTCTAAGTATTTGGCTCTACTCCTGTTTCAATGTAACAATAAACTTCTAAAGGATTACAGCAGGTCTCTAAAATTTTTACCCCATTTATCAGGAACAAAAAACTCCTATGAAATTGTTATCCCTTTTTATTTTCTTGTTGACTGAAAAAACAATTCCTTTCTAAATTTAGGACACAGTTTCTATTGAGAAGATGTAGTTGAAGAGTCAGCATAGCAGTACATTCAGGATGCTTTCATTCTGGCAGTGCTCAACTATTTACCTTGCTGAAACACCAGAAAAAGAGATGGGAACAGAAATCATTTCAATTCCAGACTGATGCTACTCTTCAAGCTACTGGAAGAATAACCTCCCAGTTTTACCCTTGAGACCATGTCCTCACTCTCACCCATGTTTCCCAACTGACTCTGTTTTCTCCTGAGTGTGCTGAAATCTTACAGAGCAATCCCTTGCCAACCGTAGAAGACTTACCGATAAGAAGAAGAAATTTTGAGCTAAGTTGATATTTTCATTTAGTTGACACATATGCATGTATTGTGATATGTCTCTTTGCTTTTCCTAGCCTGACAAATTGCTTCAGATTTTTTAAAAAAATACCATGGTCACCTTAGTCTTTCTTTCTGCTCTCAGCCTTCTGGAGCTGCTTTTTTGCAAGAAAGAGTCACAAAATATTGTGGTACTCTTATAAAGGTAAAGTGTTCCTTGTCCAGTGGAAGAACGATAGACAGTTTTCCATTACATTCATATAATGTCAGTAAGTTATTAAAAATGCTCTAAGGCATGCATGTCCCAGGAGAAGTGCCAATTGAAGGAAATATCATTTATATTGTGCCTATTTAAAATATGTTCAAAGAACATTAAAGTTGAATAGCCAGTGTTTCAGATAGGATTACCTGTTAGGGAATGCCAGATGAAAGTTTACCTACCCAAATTTTATATCTATCTCTATCATAGAGTCATATAATATGCTGAGTTGAAGGGAATGCATCAGAATAAGTGAGTCCACATCCTGGCCCTGTGCAGTACACCCCAAAAATCACACCATGTGCCTGAGAGCCCTGTCCAAATGCTTCTTGAACTCTGTCAGGTTTGCTGCTGTGACCGCTTCCCTGGGGAGCCTGTTCAGTGCCCAACCACCCTCTGTTTGAAATAACTTTTTCCTGACATCCAACCTAAACCTCCCCTGACCCAATTCCCTTGGGTCCTGTCATTGATCACAAGAGTGAAGAAATGAGTGCCTGCCCTTTCTCTTCCCCTTACAAGAAGTTGTCACTGCAGTGAGGTCTCCCCTCAGTCTCCTCCAGGCTGAACAGACCAAGTGTCCTCAGCCACTCCTCACACAGCTTCCCCCCAAGGCCCTTCACCATCTCCATTGCCCTCCTTTGGACACATTCTAATACCTTTATGTAGGGTTTGGTTTACAATTGTAAGTGTTTGAGGTTTGTTCTCACCAGATGGCCCAATGGGAGAGGCAGAGCTGCAGGCTGGAGGGCTGGAAGTTGGTTGAGGGGTGAGAGGCAGTTAGGAGTGAGGACAGAGGCAGTTGGAAGTGGGGCTGGAGGGATGTGTGCACAGAGTATGAGCAGAAAGGTGATTGGGTGAAGGGACGCTTGGACAGCATAAGAGCAGAAAGCTGATTGGGTGAAGGGACGCTTGGACAGCGTATGAGAAGAAAGGTGATTGGGTGCAGGGATGCTTGGACAGCGTATGAGAAGAAAGGTGATTGGGTGCAGGGACGCTTGGACAGCATGTGAGCAGAAAGGTGATTGGATGGTAGAGCATGTGGACAGCAGTGCTGCAGCTGGGCCAGCCAATGGATGCCTTCCTTCTGTTGAGCTCTGTTGGACTTTGGTTTAGTTTCAGTTATGTCAGGTAGAGAAGAGAGGTGAGATTATATATGAAGGATGAGATTTCTACAATAGACTAATCTCCTTCGGATGCATAAGGGGGTCCGTGTCACTTTGTTCCCCATTGCTATGGCTTTATATTTTTCTTGTATTGTGGCACCCAGAACTGCCCCCAGCACTCGAGCTGAGGCTGCCCCAGTGCAGAGCAGAGTGGGACAATCCCCTCCCTTGCCCAGCTGGGATGCTGTGCCTGATGCACCCCAGGACATGGGATATCCTCCTGGCTGCCAGGGCACTGTTGACTCAAATTCAGTTTGCCATCTACCAGGACCCCCAGGTCCCTTTCTGCAATGCTGCTTTCCAGTTTCTTGTTCCCCAGTCTGTCTGTTCATCCAGGGTTGCCCCATCCCAGGTGTAGAATCCAGCACTTTTCCTTTTTCAACTTCGAATTATATGGCCCATCTTTCTATTTGGTCAAGATGTCTCTGCAGGACCTCTCTGTCCCTGAGGGGGTCAACAGCTTCCCTCAATTTAGTTTTGTTCTTTTAGTGTCATTACACATCAATCATGCATAATTTTCTGCATCATAGAATATAATTTGGACTTAATACGGAGCTTTTAAACCACAAAAAACCCCGTACTAGTCCTTAAACAGGTATAAACACTCCTTTGCCTGTTGCAATGTAAAGTATGGAACAAGAATGAAATGGAGGTCAGTTCTCATCCATTCACTAGGAAGAGGTTGATCTGCTGTCTACAGCTTCTATTAGCTAATAAAGCCAACCACACTGAACTGGCACATTCAGTCTGAAATGCATTGTTCTTGCATGTAAGTCACGGCCCTTTAATATCAGGAATAAATGTTTTACTCTTTCTGCTAGATCCCAGTTAGGTGGATACTAGCTGTCTCAGATTCCTGCAGTTTTACAGAAGCAAAAAGTTTATTTCAGGTTTATATCACCCACATCTTGGTGATTTTACCTAGAATATGATCAAATGTGACAGGGATATCATTGGTAGGATCAGCATATGAAAACTGTCGGCTCAATGCCACATACTCAGATGTGCTTACTCCTGACATTTCTTGTCCTCTTTGACTGCCAGGACTCTAAACCTTTCAAAAACTTTATGCTAGTTTTAAAAGGAAACTAGAGCTTTCAATGTTCTTTAATTCCTTTTCAGTTATATTAAAAAAATTTTGTTTGTTTGATTTTTCTTACCTTCTCAGAGAAGGGGAAATTTGCACCAGTAATAGTCTCCCTTTGTGAATTGGAATAGTCTGAGGGGGACAAAGTTCAGCAGAGGATATACTGAACTTTACAGAGGTTACTAAATAAATTTATGAATTTTTTTCCTCCAAATCATCCATGTGCTGAGAGAAACACAGCTGTCATTGATTTGGTCATTTTAATAAATGTATATCATGAAATACCATTACTATTTAATAAGTTGATATGTAACAAGCTGGTGACCATAGGTAGCAGGTAATCTTAGCAGATACCACAGATCTTTTTGTTGATGTATAGATCACACAGCTGGAAACAGAAACGCCTTTAAAATGTTCTACTATACATTTTCTTTAGTTAAAGTGAAGGGAAATTAAATATTCATACAATATGAAGCTTCCTAAGCTGAAAATAGAGTTTCCCTTGCCAAAGGAAGCAAGAACCATCTATGAATATTTTGCTTGCCAGAAATATAGAATGAGCATTAGCTGACTTCTTAAATTCTCCTTTTTATTTGATTTCTTACCAGACTGAAGTGAAATGTGAACTGTAGCTTTAAGGCCTCTCCCAGGCTTAATACGCTCCAGGTGTACTGGAAGCAGTTAATTGCTTCTGAAGGGGACTTAGAGAATATTGTTCCAAGAGCCTGTTATTTCTGAAAAGACACTAAGATCAGGGTTTGCTGCCTCAGTGAGTTCCTATGGTGAAAGTTATTCATGTACAGGAGCTATCTGGCTTGAAAGAGAGAGCTTTTATGGAGAACCTCTTTGTGGAAGGATGAATGCACTGAAGATTCTCTACAGAAGGCTATTTGAATTAGATGCATCTTAAACAGTGCATGTTGAACTAAACCCCTCGGAATTTTATGGAAATTGGCCCAAATTGGGAAGCCAGGCTCCCGATCCAGGCTTCCTTCTTATAGAGGGGGCTAAATTGGGGGTTTACATAAGGCTCCTCTCTAATTCCATTAACAGTGAACTCTAGATGGCTCTTTTCAAAAGTGGACTGAAATCTCTTGATGTAACTTACACGCTTTTGAGCAAAATAAAACCTTCCATAAGAGTAATTCTGCAGCACCATCATATTCTGACAATTTCTCATTTTCTAACACTGTACAACTAAAAATGCATTTGTATTATTTATGGTAATTAATTATAATGAGAAATACATGAAAATAAAAAAAAAAAACCTTTAGGACAAATTCCCTCCTGTCTAGCTTCCATATTGCCACATCCTTATAACTAGCAACATATTGCAGCCAAGAGACATCAGTTACTTAGTTATGCTCTTGCAATTTCACATGACTATGTTAAAAGTTGGGAGGGGTTAATATGAAACAAAACAAAACGAAAAATCCCACATTTTGGCAAGTGCTTCTCTCCAGGGGCACAGATATTAGTAAATGACATTGAATTATGAAACACACATCATGGTGGTTTATAAAGAAGAGCTAATTTGTGATTGAGCCACTGTGCTACAACATTTAAGGTGCGGGCTAAGTGCATCTTTTTTAATTTACCATTGTGGCCTTGGATAAATCATCACATTTTTCAGTCTAATCATATTCTTGGAAGAAACATATCTGTTGGGATTGAAATTTTCCAAAAATTTAGCCTGTATGGGAAATTTTAGAACAGATGTTTCAGGCTTGGCAAAATTACAAATAAAGAAAACAGACACTTATTTTGGGAATCATGAATCAGTTTTAATGATTGATTAGATCTCTCTATTTGAGAGTAAACAGACTGTACATAAATAGCTTTTTTAAAATAACCATCTTTGCCTAATTTTTAAACTTTGTTTTATTCTACTGACTTTACTTGTCTGCACTCTTCTCCTTACTTATAATTTCAAGATCTCTAACACTTTAAATAGACGTGAAAATGTCATCTTCTTAAAGAATTTTTCCAGGGAGAAGGTGAAAATTTTCAATGAGACACTAAGTCCATATTTAGCTGCACTTCAATGCAATTTCTTCACACTTCTTGTCATGCTAAACTTTAATATCATATATCATATCATATCATCATATGTGTGTCTGGGTTATTGCATATATGGCCTTTCTTCCCCTTTCCTTTGCACAACTTTTGACACTACTTGAATTTCCATTAAGTCAGAAATCTGTTCATAATTCCAAGAAGGTATATGCAATCTCTTGGTTTTTTCTGGCTCTCTTTCTCAGGGATTATTCATTTTTTGCAGGTGATTGGTGGCTGAAATATTTCCAAATTCAGGCTTCTCATAAGCATGATTAGAGTGTCATTAAATATTTCTTAATGTGCATAAATCGCTGGCTATAAACCCCAACCGTCTGGCATTGCTGTGTCATGGTGGTTTGTAAGATAGTAAAACAATACATTCAACCCATTTTACACCTAGAACTGTAATAATCCAACAGAAACCCAGGATTTTTTAGAAGAGAAGTAACACTTCAATGCTACTTACTCCTATTTTTAAATTATTATTATCATGCAGTAAAAGTATAGCTGCAGCTTGGAAGGCCTCAGTATCAAGATTTCAGACACACTCTAGTATCAGTAGTTTAATAAGATGCAGCCTACTCTCAAATGATATCAAAGTCAAGAATCTGGAACACTTTGAATTTCCAGGAAATTCAAGGAAGGAAAAAGACTTGTTCTTTGTTGATTTAGTTTTACACCTAGTGAAATGTGAATAGGTTCAAGAAGCAGGCAGAGGGTGCTTGGCTTGCTGTGTGAAATGCCACAGCAAAGAAGACTTGACACTGTACTTGTAATACCTAAGGGCACTAAATGTGAGGAGAAGGCCTACAATCCCCTTATTCCCTTTCTCCTTAATAAATTAATTTCTAAAAAAATAAACTTGAAGGCCTCACCTAATGTACACATCGGGTTTTTAAATTTTTTTTTTTCTATCTTTAAAAATACAGAAAAATTCTTTAGGTGCTTCTTCCATAACAGGTATAAGGAAGTCACTAAGTGACACTATACTTAAAAAAAAAGGAAAAAATGCAACCAGTTTTTTTTTCTATTTTTAGATATAAATAGATCTAAAATAGACCTAAAAAATTTCTATTTTTCCTGTGTTACCTGTAAATTGGTCTGTTTGGACTGTTTCAGACTGAGGCAACAAATCAGTTTGAAGAACTGCTTTAGAGAACACCAAGTACCAGAGCCCCTGCTCACATGAACAAATTTTACACATCCTTCCAACTGCAGTTTTGGCAATGCATCTCACTGAGATAACATCCTCATAAATAACTTGTTTTCAAACTGTTTAGGGTTGCATAACCAAAAATTAAAAATTTTACCCAAAGCCAAATAGAAACCAGAAACCAATTAACCTCCTGCTTTATTTAACAATTTGATTTAATGTGTATATTCCAGAGTGACTCCAAAATGCTCCATAGCTGAAATAGTGAAAGTATGGAGTTTGGAAATGTCTGAAACAAAACAAGCGATGTTGTTATTTCAGGAACTCAACAACATGGACAACTATCCTGGCACTTTTAATTTAAATGACAAGTATTGTGCCCTTTCAGTAGTCCTTATACCTTCACATTATGACAGTAGGTTGAAGTCTTAGGATGCTGCAGCTCTGTCCTCGTCATAGTATCTCTAAAATTATGCCATCTCAAATTAGTCATGAAGCCATGAATGTGCCACCCAGGAGAATTATTTTTTTTAGATAGTCATCTTGTTCTACTAAGATATTTTAAGCCCTCCAGCAAATTATTCAAAAATCTCATTGCTTTTCCATTCTGCCTAGGCTGTATTTAAATGCAAGTAACTGAACTGAGGCAAAACAGTGTGCCTGGTGGAGTCAAGCTACGACTTCTAGCAACAGCACTGACCAGATGTGTTACAGGAATTTTATAATATAATGTTTGAAACGTATGTTACTATTCAAGCTGCTCTGTCAATGCTGGGATCCTGCTGAACAGCGTCTGCCTCAATCATGAAGCATTTTTCTTCATGTCCTGTAGTGGAGATTGGTAGGAAAATGAACACTGTCTGTGATGCTAATGCTATCACACACATAATAAAGGACAGTCTGTTTGCAGAGTTGGATGGGGTAATGGCCTTTGTATAGAACAAGAGACAGGCTCAGAAAGTGTTTTACAGTGGTGAAATTTGTAATATTCACATTTCCATCCATGACAGTGACTACTAGCACTTTGGGACTCCCTGTGGGTTACCAGGGCAAGGGACTAAGAATGAAAATCTTCGGAGTGAGGTGGTCCATAGGCATTTCTTAGCATTTGCAAGGGTCACCATATTCTCTTTCCATTCCAGGAAGCACAAAACAAAAATAAATGCTATCTAATACACATGGAAATTGAAGAGTTATGCTTTCAAACAAGCGATGGAAACCTATTTTCTATAATAGAAACTGTGTGCTAAAATCTGGTGTGTGAAGGCTGACTCACTGCTAAGTATTTTTTCTGGTTTATTGACACAGAAGGTACACTGAAAATATGTATCTTCTCTCTTCCAAATGTGGCTGTTGTCCAGTGTACAGTACTGACTACTGATAGTCTGTTCCAATACCAGTTCTGTAGTTATCCAATTAGGTAGAGCTGGGAAACACACATCAGACATTCACATCCACATCTGTATGTGACAGACAGAACTTCTGATAGTCAGTGAAGCACACGGGAAGTGGCTGATTAAATTCTTCCATCTGAATTTGTAGGCTGAAAACCTGATCTCAAGTTTTTCCACTCTTTCTAAAATCTGACAGTTCAACATCCACCTCCCCAACTTCAACTGATTTTTAATGTGATTTGGAATGACATGAGGCTGTATTTTTACTGGATGAAATGTGCGCTGTAATTTGTTCTAAATGTTAAAGAAGGAAGATTAGTTAGATTTCTATATTCATGACCACTCAAACTAGGCAAAAAAAAAATCAGTGATTTCTACCTGTTTAGACATAGGATATGTATGGAAAATATGTAAGGATATTTTCCTATTAAAAAAGCATTATAATCAATCTTTCTTTTAAAAAGGTAAATTAATAAGCATAATAAATACACATCAGCTTTCATATGTCTTTTTATGAGAGTCTGCAACCCTGTTTTTTAATTGTTTTTGTTGAGGAAAGCTGAGGAATCCTTTAAGAAGATTAATACATGCAATGTGCTTTTGAATTGTAAAAAAAACCCCACAACATTTGAAACATTTTAGGTAGAAAGCACTTAATAAAATCTATTAGAAGTAGTGAGAAAATATTCAAAAAGTCAATTTGTAAAGCATTTACTTATATTTCCTATGTGCAAATCATTTTGTATGGACTACAAGGATCAGAGAATGAAGTGTCAGCAAATAACTTCTGAAATACAAGATACCCTTGTAGTTAAATATTTCATTTCTGCATGAGTGGTGGTGAACATCTATGGATTTACCAGCCTTTTGTAGCCTATATAGCAGGATAATATGAGAATACCTTCTACAAGTGAAATTGAATTTTAAGATATTCAGATAAAGTGGGTCAGAATAGTATGGAATTATCAACAAACTTAAAACACTTCATGTCAATTTTTATTACATTCAGTAGAACAGAGCTCTCAAAAATGATATAATCTAACCTTTTCAATAATAAAAAAAGAATACTCCTTCTTTAAAAATCTGATCTCACAAGTATTTTTCTTTAGGGAAATACAGCTCATCTCAGAAATATCCCTCTCTTCCTTTCACTGTCATTTATCATTGAATTCAACTGAATCTCTTTCACTGAGACTTTATAATTTCATCTTTAATACCCCCCACTAATCTCCCTCATGGTGGCCTTCAGCCAACAAATGTTCTTTACATTACAATACCCTCATTTATTCAATTCCCAAGAAACAGATCTGTGAAAGGGTTAACCATTTGATTGTCAAAAGCTTTGGGTTCTGCTGAGCTACTAAATTTCATGTGCACTTATTACCCAGGTTAGGTTCAAGCCATTGCTGGGCTGGCACAGCGTTTGCCTAACAGGGATAGACCCCTGTAGGGAAAACTAGACAATTAGATGATACTCTGCACACCTAGCATTTATTCAGCCTAAGCCATACTGGTATAAACTCAAAAGTAAACCATCTTTCCTTGATTACTCACTGGGAGTGCAGTTCCACAAGAAAGGGTCGCAACTAAATCTAAATTAGAGGAATGAAATTAGTTTACCAGCTCACAGCTCCTGCTGCCCCTCCATGCAATACCAGGATACATTCTACTTTTTTTTTTTTTTTTTTTTTTTTTCTTTTTTTTTTTCTTTTTTTTTTTCTTTTCTGAAAGGGGATGGGGAGAAATCATTCCCATCCTAAATGGGTAATATAAAAAGACTAATTTTTCACCATTTAATCAAAAGGAAATTACCTACCAAACAAGCAGATGAAATATCACAGGGTCTGAAGTGACAACAGCAAGGTATTTGTCTCTTCTTCAGTCATCCCATTTTCAGTATGCTTATCTAAAAATTATTAAGTGAAAATTAGTCTCTCTACCGAGTGACCTGCATTTTATATGAAAAATTAAGCATTCTTTGGAACAGGTACGTGAGTATAAGTTTACTATGTCCCAGGAGAATGCCCTTGCTTCCTATCCCTTTAACCTCTCTCCTAGTCCACATTTAGTTATTTAATGCAATATTTAATAGCCTTAACAGGAAATATTGAGGAAACTCTGCCTTCTTTTCAAGTTGCCTGATGGTAAAAACATTAGACACACAAGATGTGGGAGATTTGGCTTCAGATTCCTGTTTCAAATTACACAGTTTGCAACATCTTAAGGAGGCCTTGCCCTGTATATTGAGACTCATTCCAAGTCAGTGTCTCTTTCCAGATATTTTCTGTTACAATGCTTGATTCTGGTGAGGTCTGAGAACAATTCTGAAGTTTGAACCTGTGTTTTGGACTGAAGATAGAAAATTTTGTTGGTGTTTAGATGGATGCTATGTGTCTGAACTCAAGAGCATCAACATCCCAGCCTGCTCACCAGCTGAAACAGGAACTAGCTCAGCTAACAAACAGCTAACCTGAGCTGAGAGTCTACAGTGCAAAATATTTCTGCATGAAGGGATTCAAGTAGGCAGGTGCCTCTCTTCCCATATTTTTTTCACCCAGAGCAGATCTTCATAATAAAACAAAAAATTGGGTGTTAACTTTTATCTTCCTGAAGAAATAGTCTGATAAGTGAGGGATTCTTAAACTCCCCTGCAAAGTCTATTAACTGGGTTTCCAACAATCTGATCACCCTGAAATAAGAAAAGAAAAATCAGCATCCTGTGGTTTATTTGCCAGTCTATATCACGGTGTTATGAAAACCTCAGTGCACTGTTCAATTTTACTTGAAGAGAAGAAATTACATAATCATTTTTAAACACAAGGGATAAGTTCAGGCGCTATGACATCCGTGAGAACATGGGCATATCTCACCCACCCCTTCAGTGAAAATCAAGCAGAGGAAATGGAAGAAAAGGCTAAAATTTCCTTTCTCGCACTAAAAGATACTGGTTGCATTCTAGACATAAAAAACCCCTGCTACTTTTGGTACCAAATGGCATATGAAGATTGTTTGATTGCGTGGAAGATGGACTAATAGCTTTTCCAATTTTTAAAACGGTCCTGCTGAAGACAAATGAAGGGGTTCCAGTTATCATTGAAACAGCTCTTTTTGGTTAAATCAGAGGAATCATTTAAGATATAGGAGACAATCCACCATGTTCAGATTTGAAGAGAGCATCTAACATAGCTCAAACCAAAAGAAAGTAATTAAAATAGTTTTATTTTTGAAATATCTCTTACTTATTAAATGGACACTCATAAAAAAACACTTCATTATAATAATTTATATTTAGGCCCATATAGGTAGGAATTATTATCTTTATAATATAAATGGTGAGTTAATTAAGACAGACAGGAGGAAAATTACCTACTTAAGGTCATGCAGAAACCAGTGAAAGTAGTAGGAAGAAGCACCAGATGTCCCGTTTCTGAAACCTCTGTTATAACCATTAGACAGTAATTTCCAGCCTGGCAAGCAGTAAAGTCTTCTAGTGTGCTTCATGCCAGTAAATATTAAAAAGCTAAACCCAAAGCCAACAGCAAAACATTGCCCATGGCATATTACTTGTATACTATGTGGCTGATGAATGAAGCCCATTAGAGACCACTGACAAAGTGCCTAAATCTGCTTTACATGTCCTTTGCATGGAGCCAGGTTTTCACCGGTCTGCAAACCCGTCTGTTGACTTGTCAGAGAAAAATAAAAGACATAAAACTGCTAGCAATGTTCTAGCAGAGGAGACAGCCACTGCTATGGTCAGAAAGCATCAGCAGTCACATGCACAAACACCTGGGGGATGGCAGCATCCCCAGCGTCAGCTTCAGCATCCACCCCAGCAGCCCCAAGAAGCACAGGGTCTCTGTTGCTCTACCACAGACAGCACAAGTGAGTTACTCAGAGAGATTTTCAGATAGCTGTAAGATAAATTGAAGCAAATCTGATTGACTGCTGGACACTTGAATACTATTTCATGCCAACCTACATTTTTTAGCCTGATTCCTTCCCTATGTTGCTGTGCCACTACATTAAGATAGCTAAACATAAATTATGGGCTTTTCTTTACAACTGTTTTTTCAAACTTGATTGTTGCAGTCACCACAGAAATATTACCCAAGACTCATTGCAAGAGGACAGCTAAAAAGATGCAAAAGTGCTTCTCTAAGATGTTATTCATTGAACATTCTCAATCTGTAAAATGAAGTACCACGTCACATCATAGTAACTTTGTTTTGTAGATTGCCATTTCTCCCAGAAATTGTAGTATGAGTAGTGGAAGCTTTAATCTTCTTTAATTGACATGAAGGTATATTTCGTTAGGTTTTTCTATTTAATATGAATGTGAATTATAAATATTGAGGTTCTGGGGTTTTTTTAACTAGAGTATCTGACCAGAAACATTCTGAAGGAAAAACAATAACCTTAGCAAGACTACTGTATGTCTGGATTTCTCTAGTCTTGATGATTTTTCTACTATAAATTTGGCTTGGGCTGGATACATCCTGTTTCATCCAATTTTCCAAAGATCTGGTAGCATCAGAAAGGTTGAGAGGTTTTGGAGTGTAATAGCCTGATGCAATCACATCACATTCAGAGAAGAATAAATCACACACATTGCAAGTAGGATAACCTGATTATGGATCTGTATTCCCATGTGGAAAAGAATTCCCCTGAAATCTTATGCCCAAGTGTACAAATCATATTATAATCGCAGCTCTGAAAATCAGATCGTCTTTTGTTTTTTTCATCATAAGAGAAACATACTCCTTGTTTGCCTCTGGGAGTTTGCCCACATTACCTTGCCAATATACCTTTTATTCTGGAGACAGACTCATTTAGCCCCTAAGTTTATTCACAGAATCACAGAATATTCTGAGTTGGAAGGGACCCACAAGGATCATCAAGTCCAACTCTTAAAGGAATGGCCCATGACCATCAAACCCACAACCTTGATATTACCAGCAGCACACTCTGACCAAGTGAGATAATCTCCACTATCTGACACTGTAGATACGGGGGACCGTCAGCCAAAAAAGCAGTAGTAGACTGCCCACATGATATGGGAAGAAACTAATTAAAAATATTTATATAGTCATGCAATGATTCTTTCTTTTAAGATAAATGAAATATAAATCATTCTTGGTTTCTTAGTTTTCCCTTTTCCTTTGTCAATAGATGTTTTATATAAGATGAAAGGCAGTGATAATGAAGAACCCTGAGAGAAATGTATTTGTGCATCATACTGGTTTTGCCCACCAAATATTAACAGAATATTAACAAGTAATTGAAATTATGTAAATGAAACTGGACTTCCGGTTCTCTGAGAATAAGCTTGACACTAACAGAGGTTTTTTCTCCTCTTTTACATGGAAAATTATACATTTACCTATATATACTACTACAATTACTTGAGAAGTATCTTTTATAAATTCCTGATGTTTTGATAAGTGAATGTTACATACGAAGTCAACTCTCTTCATATATTTCAAACTGTCTCTATTTGGAGTCCATTCTGTTCTCATGTATGAGGAACTATTTAAAAATTCCTATAGCACAGAAACTGTCACTGCAAAGGTACCATCAGGTGGAAGATGAATGCTGTCAATGCTTCCAAAACCAGTCAGTCATTAGGTTTAATATTAGAGCGTACATGTATACTACTAGACTGGTGTGGGGAGGGAATGATGGAAAATGTGGACTTTTCCCCTGAATTTCTACCATTATTACTTACAAAGACAGCAAATCATGTCTGAAAAGGACTCAAAACATGGCAGAAGTGCACAAAAATACCATGGTGTGAAAGTCCAGGTTTCAGTTACCTGTGTATCTAATTTGAGTACTATCTCTCTCTCCCTCTCCGTATATATATATATACACATATATATACATATATAGATATATAGATGTATTTCAGACTTTCATATATTAAAATACATGTCCTGGAGATTTACTTTCAGGCACCTGAAGTATGCAGTGAAATAACACTGTAGACATAAAAATACTCAAAATGGGACCAGAGCAAATGTTTCTTAAGGAGTAAAACAATTTAGTGCTGGAGATAGATAAAGAATTTGGCAAGTCAGACATAGAGAGAAACTGTTTACATGACCTCCAAGGAACAGTCTGTGCCTGTAAGAAGCACTGATTCTACATTTTATAAGGTTAGATACCTTTGACATTCAAATAAATAAATGTTCCTATATCCTTTTCAAATGAGTCCCAGGTTGACCCAACTTGCACAGAGATGTTTACACTTTCTTTACCTTCAGTGTAATTAATCTAAACTTATTTTTATTGCACGGATATGAAAACTAATTTATCATTTCCCTATTTACTGGAAATGTACTGGACTATTTACAGCCAAATATGTAAAAATATAACAAAGGCTTAACCTGCTCTAAACTTTTGTACTAAAAGCAACCTGTTGACGAGATTTGTAGCTTGCTTTCAAGAAACAAAATCAGCTTTTTAAACTACCACTTAACGCAAGAGAGTTAACAGAATTTTGGCCCCGCTGTATAAAGGAGCTGAATCAGGAGCAGCATTCTTATCCTTTGGTGTCCAAGAGAGCATAAGGGGTGACTCTCACTGCATCTGAGAAACAATCTTGGTCACAGCTTTGTGATAATGACCACAGGGTTCACTGTGGTGAAATGGCATACAAAGACACCACTTTCAGAATCTTTTCAACCATCTGCAGGACTCACTGGCAAGTCCAGGCTCAGTGAGACCCCCAGGAATGCTGTATGTTCAGGGTCTGTCTTCTAGGAGGAGGTAGCACTACCAGTTTGTTTTGAGACATTATCTGTCATGGCCACAGCTGTCTAGAGCATATTATTAAAGTCATCAACAGGAGTAACAGAGTTTTAGATAAAAGATAGAAAAAAGATTAGGCCAAGTGCATGGGTCTCTGGGACATTGCAGCATTATATTTGTATGACATTTGACAAAATGGCTGTAGCCATTTTCTCGATCTACTCAGACATACAATAAATAGTAAATAGCTGACAATTGCAACATAAGTGTCATAGGGAGCAAGATAAAGCATTCAGGGCCTGGCATTAAGATTTCTCAACACCTATGCCATGCTTTTAATTCTGCCTTTACACTTTAGCAGGAAGATCTCACTGGCCCCTCAAGCCTCAGATGCAGCCAGGTTCAACAGGCCAAGAGGAGCATGAACTCAGAGCAGTTCATGCAGCAGCCCTACTGCTGTCCCTGCTGGTTCCTGTCCCCTGACAGTCAGGATGGAGCTGGGGACCTCATCAGAGCCAGCAGGAGGTGATGCAGCCCAGGGGTGCAGTCAGCAGTGCTGTCATTGCCCCGTGGTGGAACTGCCTTGCTGCTCCAGCCTGCCTGAGGAACGCCCTGCGCTGCTCATATGAATATGAGCTTCATTCCTTTGGTCCAAAATACTGTGAAGGAAGGTGAGGGTTAAGTAGGAGGCACAGCTCTGGACACAGCTTCAAATGTGAGAGTTTTGCTGCTCAGTGCAAGGCTGCCTCTGCTTTTGAAAAAAACTCCTAAACTTCCTAGCCAGACAGGCACAAAAATACAAACGTGATGTAGATGTGTGTAAACACAGATGAAGCAGCTTTGACATTCAGAGTTCCTGAATTCAGGGGACCCCTTGCTTGCAGTCATTTAGAGTGACAAAAGCCACCATGATAACTTCATTTGTTCACCATTTAGTAAATATATATTTCAGTCACTGAAAGATGCTCAAATGCTGGAAAAACTGGAAAGTATCAGGCATTTTTATAAATACAGTGACTGATTCCATGATTTATTCATGAGGTTATAAGGTACTGTTGGGTTTAGAAATCACTCCATAAATAGGGCAATAAAAGCACAGACCAACACCTTTCACTTACCCTGATAAGTAACTTCATGGTCAGATTTCTATGGTATACTGAGCAGAAAGCCATTTTATATTAGATAATGAAAATATTTAGAAAACCTCTAGAGCAGTAAGAACTACAGAACTCCTAAAACTATAATTGTTTTAAGCCATTATTAGCAATGAAAATATTGCAAAACTATGGAAGTTTCCTAACAAATAGTGTGTTATACCAAAAAAACCCCTCAGATTGCTAAGAAAAGGCATTTTGAATTGCATGAAAATGAAGGGACACTTTTTCAGCTGTCTTTCTCTACTGCTTAACAATAACTATATGTATTGCAACATTCCTGTTGTCATAAATATTTCTTTGTAAGCAAAGCAGCTATCATTCAAAATACAGTGTACTTTATAGAATTGAAAATCAGAACCCCCCACCCCTTAGAATAAGTTCTAAAAAGCATGATTGTGTAAGGGTCACCAAATGCAACGACCATTCACTGCAATAACTTTTAACTTCTCAACTCTAAAAAATTTAAAGACAAATTATTATGTTAATTATTTAAAAAAGAATAAACTATTTTAGTTCATTTAAAATTTAGGCCTGTTCTAAGATGATATATTTATTTATCTTCTTGAGGAAATACCTTTTCTCTGAGATGAAATCTGGGTCAAAATGTTTTCCTCCTCCACATGTAAAAAGTAACGGCAGGCATGAGAGGTGTGATTCTGCTTTTGAGGCATTTGTGTGAACTCTGTTTGATCAAGAGATGAGGCATCTCCCAGGAAAATCTGGGGAGTCTTAAGTGACGGTAAAAGTTTCATTGGCTAATATAATCCCACCAGATTGATTGAAATAATTTGCACTCACTACACATTAGAAGCCTATAAAAACAGATTTTATTCTGTAATCAAAAGTACAACAGAAACTCCAGATCTCAAAACCACAAAAAATTCCCAAAGGAAGTCAGAAAAGTATATTTACATGACCAAAATGCTCCTAACAGAAAACATTGCTCTGAATTTCTGTACTCCAGTCTATTGAAAATATATATTCAGCATGTTTGCTAAACCTTTCTTAACAGATTCAGCTCAACTACTGTATGTAATATTCATGTCACATAATGGAAGCTGTCCAACATTATTAAAAACAAATACACTTTGTAATAATTTATTTTACGAGTGCATTAGATCACATAGCTTGTTTTTCATGTGGTATTTCTGTATATTTTTTTGAAATGTTCTAATAAAATTAAATTACTTTTAAAGAATTCATACATATCATTAAAATTACTGGTAGATTCACCAGAAGATATGTTAATGACTGCAAATCCTGTGTAGGTGGTGTGGTTCATTTAAGGCCAGGCAACCAGACAGGTCTGGTAATTCCCACCTGGTAAGTCATCCCAGCCCTCACGAGTTTTGGCTTCCCAAGGACCACTGAATTTGGTTTTAAATACAGGATGGAAATATTTAGTCTGCATCTAGTTACTTTATTTTGTGGGAATGAAAGGAGTGATTCCATCTGCATTTAAACCAATGAGAGCAGAATGATACCAGCTCCAGTTATCTCACATCATGTAGGTCTGAGGAGCAAGAGGCTTCCCCTGAGAGCACTGGCTTGGCTAGCTGGAGCCAGCTAGGTTTCTAATTGCAACTAGCCAAGGCAGTTTAGTGGGTGTAAAATACTCTTGGTGACCCATTCCAGTGGGAGTCAAATGCTAAGGGATAATCTCAACAAAAGGACAGAGTGGATCTAAGTTGGTGGTTCTCAAACTGTCTCCAAGGACTAGCCTTGTTCTTGGTTGTCTTGGAGAGCAAACTCTTGTGAATAAACTCTGCAACATTTTTTCCTTTAAAAATGCAGCACTTCAATATCTGTGCCTGTTAGAATGATTCCTTCTCCTAAATAAGCAAACCAGCAGTTAAGTTTGTGCTCAGCTACTGCCTTCCGAATCTTTCTTCCAGCAATAATAAGAAATTTTACATAGGCCACACACCCTCCTAATTCTCAGACAAATCATTAGCGATGTGAGCTGTTTTACAACAGGTAAAACTAAGGAGGTTGCACATGATTGGCCTAAAACCACAAAGGCAGCCTCTGTCACAGCAGAATAGAGCGCTGAGTTAAATAAAATAATTATGGCTCCTGCTACCTGACTGCCTTCAGAAGCCAGTCATCTTTATGTGAGGATGGGAGAAAGTTACTGTTTACATATTTATATCCTGGATAATATTACGCCAAAAGTAGTTCAGTCAGTTTTTAGGGGCCTGTTTGGAAAATTTTCCACTGTTTTTGGCCACGTTTGCACTTCCTGTTTTTATGGATGGTTTGTTTCTGGAAGTGTCGATGCTGCAAAAAATAGACAAATCCACCAAAATAAACCAAAACCTTTGCTTTTAATGTAAAACCAAAGCACAGTCTCATTATTTTGGAGAAAAAGCTTTAATTTTGTGAAACTTCAATAAATGTTTTCAGCCTTTTTCAGTTCCTCATCATTTCCTTTGTTTCTCAGCTACAAAGTTTGGCTCTGAACTCACTGGATTAAAGGAAAGATAAGGTTATTATGCACAGTGAAAAAGCAACTCACTGCTCTGCACCATCTTTTTCCATCAGTCAAAAAATACAACTACAAATAATTTATTTAGAGCAAATTATTTTGCACAAGGATTTAGCAAAGTGAAATGTATCTGTACTCTTTATAGCTGCAGTATGCTTAGCTTCACATACAGTAATCTACTCCTGTATCATATGTATTGTCCTGTATATCTAAGATGTGTTTTTTTAAAAACAGTTGGGTTTTCTCCCTGAAATAGATATAGAAGAGTCAAAGATTTCTTGTCTGATCACCTCTCTGATGTTGCAATGTCCTTAGTGCCCTCTCACCTCAGGATTAAACTGTTCTGTCAGTTTTTTTCCCAAGGACACTAACAAAAATCATGATTATTTTGGCTATTTACTAATCTTTTGACTGTGGCCCTAACTACATCTTCACCAGCATCTTTCTCATAAAATTTCTGTAAAAATCACAGAAATGCTAGAAAAAAATATTTTTACAGTGCAGCGGAACTGCTAAGCTTGTGCCTCGTTTTTGATTAATTTCATGCCTGACTCAGTCAGAGATTAGGCCCTGACACAGGTTATAATTAAATATTGAAATCATGAAGTGCAAGAATGTTTAATTTTTAAAATATGAGTTTTAATTTACCTCATACAGAGAATAGCTCTGGTCACCTGCAGAGATGCATTACACACTACATTGCCTAATGTAGGATGCCTGAATAAGGCTGAGCATACAGTTAAAGTAAACTAATGCAATTTACTGAACAGCAGTCAAATATTTATCCAGTTGATGAAGCAGACTTTATGTGAAACTCAGACAATAATTAAAGAGAAGCCTTGCTTAAAACATGCTTATTCCAGTTTCCACAAATATGTTATACCAAAGCAGCATCTTCCTCTTCTCAAATATTGATGTTCTCCTAACACATTATACAGTGAGCTTGTCCTTGGCATTCTCTTGACTATTTAATGAATACATTTCCTGGCATTTGCCTTATCTTTGTTATGTTGTTCTTTGGAGAGCTAAAACTATTAGTTAGCCCTTGACAGAAAAACATCAGAGCAAGCTAGTAAAAGGTCTTACGGTATCAAAGTTATTAACATGGTATTTGATTAAACCATAGAAAGATGGGGAATAGATACTACAGAATATGTCCCCTGTACTCAGGCTTTCACAGCCTTGAATATCTTTCCATAGAACTTTCACATTTGTTTTTGTCATTTTATCTGAGCAATAGTCTGTTTAGTCACAGGCGGAATACTAATCCAACAATTATTTTGTAGTGCTCTATCATTCCAAATAGAATTGAATATATTATGTATTTCCACTTATTCTGAACAAATATTTTCACTTCAAGTTTCAGTTTTTATAGTAAAAGAAATTTAAAACTTTTATACCAACAACAGGAAATATGTGCTGAGGAGAGACGTATTTTACACAATATAGAACACAATGCAAACTGTTGGAAAGCAGACACTTATAAAACTATAAATGGTCTCAATTTTTAATTTAACACATTGAGGTTTGTGTACAATGTAATTTACAGGCATTATTAAATCTTCACACTTCAAAGCCTTATTAGAATCAGGAAGCCTGAGTAGTTGTTCTTCAGAAATGCCTAATGATGACCATGATAATGGAGAAGACAGAGCTTGCATCCAGTCTATGTTCCTGAACTAGATGGAAGCATATTTCCAAAATAATCTAATGACCAGTAGTTAGTGAAGAATATATGCTCATTGGCTGCTAAAAGTCATTAGGAGGTCCTCAAATTTTTCAGTAATAGAAAGCTGATGATGTGTCTATGTCCAATGCCTTAAAAATAGACCATATTTCAAAATACAAATTACAGCACACTTAGTCCAAACACTACTATTTTTTGCACACCCTGGGATAATTCACCATAAAGTGATTGTGTGAGTGTTCTGCTTCCCTGAAGCACCATTTTTGTTTTAACAGCTTGTTTTTTACTTGATAAAGTTACACACACAAATAGTCTCTCCATTTAGAAGGCCAATGGTGCATTTTTAAAGAAATTAGGGATATCTTATTTAGTTCAGAAGAGAGATGAAGGCAAGTTCCAACACAAGTTAGTGCATGAGAAAATCTGTAGAGCAAGAGCCTGACTGGCACAAGCTACCACAGCTACTTCAGTGGGGCCGTGCCAGTAAAGATCAGCTGGGCTTCTGACCTGGTGTGAGAAACTGCATCCAGCCACACTTCATCTTCAGCTGCAGCCTCCAACTCAAACCAGCTGCATCCATAAGCAGCTGGGAGGCTGCCTCACAAGCTGGGTTATTTCTAGTCTTGAATGTGCAGTATCACCTCTGTCCCTGTGGTGCTTAGAACCAATATATCACAATTACAATTTTAAGTACAAGGCTGCTGTTCCTACATGTCCTAGGGTCAGGAAAATTTAGGGGATTTCTGCATGTTCAAGTTCTGTAAAGTCAGAAAATTAATATTTATTAGAAATAGGACATCACAGCAGCCAGATTGAGCTGCAGAGGATCTGGTACTGTATTCTGCCATTCTCTGCAGTATTGAAGTAGTTTTTCAAATCATGTAGGAAAATGAAAAATCAAAAAGTCTTAACTTGCTGGGGGATTAACAACCAGAACATTTTGTAGAGTGAGGCAAAGATCTGGCCTATCTTGTTTCCTCTCATCTAATGGGTGAGGTTGCTGTCAGTCCGTCCTTCTACCTACCTATTCCCTTATGATTGAGGCACTGAGAAAAGGCATCTGCTTTAATTTTAAATCAGACATTAAGAAAGCCAGTCCTATTTACCAAATGTCTTACTGTTCATACCATTCCATAAAGAACCTCCTTGATAACACAGGATCAACACATATGAAGAACTGAAGCACCAGAAGCACAAACAAGGCCACTAAATCTGTCATACTGTCTGATTTTGTGGTGATTTATAAAATACGCTGTTGTGGTTGATTTTTATAGCATCTTCAGGATCTTTGTTACATTATGAGTTAAAGTTGGATTGGACCCTCAGATTTCCAGGATTAGTTGGTGAGTACCAAATTAAGAAGTAAAGGTGTTGATTAAAGTTTAAAACACAGAAGTAAATTTGAAACTGTTTTGGCTACAGTATTTTATAAGTAAACATTTTTGAACCCTTTTAAATGCCTTCCAGTATGGTTGGGTTTATGTTCTTCCCCTCAAAAAGTTTCAGAGCTAATAAAAATATTTGACTAACTATTATGTACCACTAATAGATGAAACCTTGACCTTTTAGCTAGAAGAAAAGCAGGGACAGATTATAGGACATCTGATTTTTTTAAAGAGTCACTGCAATTTGTCCACAGACATTCTTGACTATGCATAAACTCTGGATCCTGTTCACAGTCAACTCTGTGCTCATTCACATTAAATGATATTATACTGATGTTTTCTTTTTCTGTTCAACTATTTTCCTTTGAAATCCCCCTTTTAACATAGTAAAACTCTTTCAAGGACATAGGAGTTCTATGGCCCATTTGTCTTCCAAAGCTGCTGAGAACGGTCTAGTCCCTGCCTCTCTAACTGTAAACACACATAGGTAATCCCAGGAAATCACACAGTAGCTGATCAATCACAAAACTTCCAATCTACACTTTGTACTGTAACTACAGAGTTTTTCTGACTACCATACAAAAACTCATGCTGCTGCTCCCAAAATTACTGACACTGCAAAACATGCAATTTATTCTGGCAGGAAACATACTATACATGTAGGTACCTTAGGTAAAATTATCCAAAGATTCTTGTCTTTAAAACTTGAATTTTTACACTTTTATACCTCCTTTGTGTCTATCTACTACTGATTTACTTTCCTGCTGTTTATACCTATTTACTCCACAGATCTGAATGAGTGCATTTTTTCTAAAAGTGTCTCATGCTTTGCTGACTTTCACATAATTTTAACTATAATCCTTACAATTTGTGTATCAAAATCTAAGGCTGTATGGCAGGAAAGCTGTCACAAGATTGATTTTGTGTTGTCAAAAAGAGAAAAAAAATAATGCTTGAAGTGTTTAATACCGTGGCCCTTAATTACAAGACTAATTGTACTTAATAGATCCACTCATGGGGGCTGTAGAAGTGGGTTTGAACCGATTATGTATTACCCCCCAGAAACCTGTGCTTTCTTGGCAGACACCCACCAAGAGCCAGGCTGATTCACATGCCATAGCAGATGCCACTAATACAGAGGGCCATGGGTTTAGCCTGCCAGAAAGAATTCATTTTCACATTTAACCATTCACTGCAGCAAGATACATGGGTACACACTGGCTTGTGACTGTTACAGCCCCGTGCTATTTTACAGTGCATAGAACCTGTAATGGAAGAAATCCTTCCACAATAAAAATTATTTAAGATGGCCTTACTTAGTCTGTATGCATCACAGGACTTCAAATTATTTTACATGGTGCATAATGACCAGCTATTGATGTTCTCCACTCAGGCTTACCAAGTGAATGGAAAACTTCACCTATGCTCAGAGAAGGTTCATCGTGCCATCATGTACAGTGTCTTGCTTTGAAGGCTACTACTAAAGATTAAATAACAGCTAGTGGCTGCTCAGACTATTTCCAATGTTCTTACAGGTATTTCTTTTGTACTCTATGTATGTTATAAACACATATACGTGTCTGTATACATACAAATCCATACATGTGAGTTCTAGTGGTTGAATCACATTAGCATAGTGTAAATACTTTAACTGTCACCTGAGAAACAGAATCCTTTTCATAATTACATAATTACAATGAACCATCATCTCAAAAATCCAATGAGTAAAACTTTATGTAAATAAATAAATAAATAAATAAATAAATAAAGCCTTAGAAGGCTTCAGGTTTCCTTAAATGACTGATTTTTGTTTCATGGCAAATGTGGTTCCTAAAAAAAAGGTTTCACTTATATTAGTCTAATGTGGAGGATATCTTCTTGATAAATCAATTAGTTAGATGGGTTTCCCATTTCTATATGCACACATGTGTAAAAAATAATGCCAAATTCTTATTTGAACTTGTTAGATGACAATTGCTCACAGAACTATAACCTTACTTATGCAAATCACTAGAGTTCATGGTAAGCCTGACATTTGCAGAATTAATGAACTAAATAATTAAGTGACCTGGCAAGTGAATTGGTAAACCAGAACTATTAATCTGTTAATGATTTCTTTACTATCACTTAAATAATAAAATTTTTGCATAATTTTAAAGGATTATGGTAAAGAAACATTAGAATGTAAAGTCCATTATGTAAAGGAAGGTTGCTTTTATAAAGCTGTCATTATGTCTCATTTTGTTAAATTCATTTCTATTCAAGATTTAGAAAAGTGGCAATTCCTGCACTGGTGACTAACAGTCCCCAACATTTCAGTGGTAAGATTTTTTTCTTGCTAAGACAAGTCTGGGATCATTTACTGCTTCAGACAAACCACTGCCTAAAGTGAGTAATTAGCATACAACTGTAATTTAAGAAATCCCTATTTGATGGTGTGCATCACATGTTTCAGATTTTCAAAGCACTAGTAAGTTAACCAGGCACAGTAAATGACGTTTCTGAACCAATTCCTCTTCTTTCCTTTCCTTTCCTCCTCAATTTTTTCCTTTCTACTTGTTGTTGGCTTTCACCCTTATACATAGCTTTGCAGCATATCTCTTACTTTCTCCTATTAGAGTATCCTAAAGTCAAATAATTTCTTAACTTTCAACTTACCAGCATTCTTCATGTCCTGTCTCAAGTGACATGTATATTGGTCTTTCCTCATCTTCCTCTCTATCAGCATCCACAATGGAATTAGACTTATCAGAGTGGAAACTGGGAAGTACCACATGCTTCTGGAGGTACCATTTATTCCACTATTTGCTATATGGACTTGAAGTATTCTTTCTATTCTATTATGTCTACATGTATGTATGTACCAGAGACATCATGTGGTATGATACGTGTGATTTTTTTTCCCCTACATAACCTGCTTTGGCATGACTGCTAAAGAATTCAGGAAAGTCTTGAACATTTATTCCCTCTTTAGCATTAGACCCTGAAAACAGTCAGGTAAAAGCAAGGGCGTGTACCCCAAATCGTTAAAACAACGTTCCAAGTAATTTTTTTCCAAATTAGTACTTAACTTTCAATTTATCTCTTCTGAAAGATGCTACATGGTGTCACTTGTCTCAATGTTACAAAACATTTCAAATTGAAATGTCATAGGGTGAGAAAAATAGTAATGAAAATAATATTAGCTTCTGAATAGGATCTTCCTTTCGAAAAAATTATCTCCGAAAATTTTTAAGAAAGCAGAACTACCTGCCATGAAGAAAAATACGGCACTCAGTGGCTCAAGAAAGAAAGGGGTTCTATTCTATTTCATTGGCACATACCAGATACTCAAACATCTTTCATTGCAAACCATTAAGTGGATCATGTCCACACAGCAGTCAGGTGGGCTTTCTGAGCAACATGTAACCAATAGAGATATCTTTAACATAATGCAAATACACTAAATTTTGATTTTAAAATCATTTCTAGTGATGTTTCTTTCATGAGTATAAATGAATGCACCAAAGACTCGCCATGGCTGATGTTTACTCCAGCTGGGTTTACTTTTTATGAATAGATGTACTTAAAGGACGCCAGATAAAAAGAGCAAGGCTGCATGAATATGCTATGGCTACAAGGGTGCTTTGGAAATGCAATCCTAAAAATGGAACCCCACAGTTTACAGAGCTTCTAACTATTTCAAGTGAGTTCAACATATTTTCAGGAAACTGGTAGAACTTCATCAAGAGAAAATCTCATTCTGCTGACCTATGCTGCACCCACACAGCGAGTTTTGCAGTTCATTATGCAGGCACAGCAACTGCAGCACTCAGTAACACCCACAAAAAAATTTCTGAAATCATAGAGGACTATTTTATCCCACAGAACACTCTGCCATTAGGTAAAAAGCTAGCAGAAACCAAGAAGCAAAACACAGGCAAGTGTGCCATCCTGCAAGTTCAGTCACTAATTTCAGCTGAGCAAAAATTTTCAACCAGATAAAACAGAGGCATTTTTAAAAAAAACAACAAAAACATATATACTTATGTTTTGAATGTATTTAATTATGAAGACGTCTCTATTCACACGGGTGTTTGGTCTGCAGGTGTGCATATTTGTGATTCCCTAACTCTGAAATAACAAGCACGCAGAAACAGTCTGTGTTAAACGTCAGACAAACTATTCAACTTTTCAAGTTCAATGAAAAATGTAGAACAAAATATCTGTCATACAGAAAGGGCTTTGTATTTTGCACATAGTAATGTGATATAAGCACAAACTAGAGGATTCAAGGACTAGAAGAAATTGGAAACCAAATAGAAGGAACTAAGGAGTTGTGCAAGTCGTGCAATCGAGGCAGACTGCTTTCAAAAGAAATTGTGTTGGTTGACATTTTTTACTTAATTTTGTTAAGGCTGCGGTATAAATCAAGGTTAGATATCAAATAATCCATATGGGGGGAAAATAGCTCAATGACCTAATCATAGCAAAAATGTATGTCAAGATATGATCTCCAATAGAAATTAAAGACTACACAGGACAGAGAAACATAGATGAAGATAGGATTGTTTGATTTTTAATATGGTGCAAATGTCAGTGTTGTGGAAGTTCTTAATTTTTAGAAAAAGTTCTTTCCTTCTTTCCAACAACTTTTAACTGTTGATTCTCTGGTGTCTAATACAAAATAAGTTTCTGCAACTGCAGCAGTTTCTGCACTAGAGAGATTACCAGTATCTATTTTAAATATTTTGATGATAAGCATTTGCAGATAATCAGTTCAGCAGGTTTTATAATTCTTGAATCTCCCACACATGTAACACAAACACAGTGTGAGGCAGAGTCTATAGAAAACAAGATGAAAATGAGAACAAAAGACACTAGCATAAACTAAAACAGTGGAAATAAAGACTTGGCAAAGAGATCATCCTTGGATTCAAAAATGCATAGGTGGATATCAAAAGGTCAGTCTTATAGAATGGAACTTGATTTTGACCCAAGGGAGTCAAGCAAAAAAAAAAAAAAAACAAGGGAGAAAGTCACAAAAACTTTGTTTACATCCCATTTAAGCTACAAATGAAATTATCTTTCACTGAGGACAAAGAAACTGGGTGAGTGAGTAGTGGAAATACTACTAATTTATTTGAAAAGTGATCTAGATGTCATCTAACACAATTTTTATATTATTCAGCTAATGCTGCTAATTGCACTTTATTTCTCTAGCAACCTCTGGAGGAGGTTTCAAGCCATAGCAGTCACAACAGCCTGGAGCTTACTTGGAAAATAGAGTATCAGGCTGTAAAGGGTAAATATGTAATGGAAAATACAGCATATATGGGTGACAGAATTATCAGAGAGACCAAAGCAAGCATAATATGTTAGAAAGACACTGAAATTATCTTTTTGAGCTCATTATTTTAAGATCACAGATAAAGCGGCTCCAAAATGGTATCAGTTTAATGTGCACTGGCAGAACCCAATTGGCAGCTCTTTGGATTGGCCACAGACAGCGTATGAGAGGATTCCCCGGGCTGCTGGTGCCTTCAAACAGAACCACTTCAGACTGACAGCATGGGAATACTCCCTTTGAACAGCTGAATGATATGCAAAAGATGTAAAAACAGATATAAATGCTAATAATTAAAAACTAAATGAATAATACCCAATGCAGATTTTTAAAGAGGGCTGAGAAGGCTTTGGCATTCAGAGACTGTGCCAGCCAGCTGTAATAATCATCTTAAACACTCTCAGAAAGGAGAAAGACATTATTAGCATTATGGAAACAAAGCAAGTACCCAATGGATAAAAGTGTGTTTCTATAGTAAAAGCTTCTGTGGAAAACTTCTGTAGTAAACTGAAATTGTTATGCAGTTGAATCTTACTGCTCTGAATGAGCAAAGCAACATTATATTTATTGGTCTGAAGAGACCCCACCAGAAACATATGGCCTTTTATCCAAGTCTACCCAGCCCAATAAACTCTGAAATACCGTAGATGTGTTTCTTACTTTATGGGCAACAGTGTATTAAGGAATAAATATTTTTAGCACTGCAATTTTAGTAAATGGAAAACATTCAATCTCCTCTGGATCTACCTATGTAAAATTTGGCTTTCCGTTGACCGTGCATGCTCCTCAGACAAAAATCTTTGCTTAATTTAAAATAACAAAACTCCAAATTAAACAACTGAAATAATTTATCTTGAAAACTGTGAATTTAGCACCCTTTGTATGAGCTCTGAGATAAGTTTGATTGATGAGTTTTGCTGTACAATTGTGTCAGGGATATCTGCCCTGCAGGTTTTTGGCTTGTGTTCTTCATCCCACTTGCTCTTCGGGTGTGAGTACCAATAGCTTCTGCAGACTTTCTGGTCTGTTCCCAAACACCAGACAGCTCTGCCCACTGCTATAAACAGTCCAGGTAATGTTCACCACCTTGGACATCACTTCCTAAAAATATTTTCACACTACAGGTGACAACTGACACACTTTTTGATTCTTTATTTTCATATACATCTGTACCTACGTTATATGTCTTCTCCCAATGAAAGCCAAAAGTGCCAGATCAAATGTGAAGGTGAATAACGATGGTGAAGCCTGGCTGGTTCTTGAAATTGAACTTATTTTCTCCTTCAAATGCAAAGAGGTCCAATTAAAGAAGCACAAAGTACAAAATAAATAAGAGTAACTGGTGGATGACTTATATTGTCCAGGCTGTGACAGCACTCTCAGGGACATGGTGTGGCTCTTGGGATGGTGTTCTGCAGGGCCAGGAGATGGACTCAATGATCCTTGTGGGTCCATTCCAACTCAGCCTACTTTGTGATTCTGTGAAGTATCAAGCTACAAATGTGAGATTGTTTACTGTCTCTTGTCTTAGTACTTCACTCATTTATGATTCCCAAATCCTCCGTAATCTATAAATCCTGCCATTCCTTCAGAATAAAGAGCAGAGAATATGTTCAGGCCTCTCCTGGCTTAAGCCTGTGCTTTCCAGCTCCTTTGGTCTCTCCCAAGGAAGAACAGCCACGTGCCTCCCTTCTAAACCTCGTTTGCCCCCTTGAGTCTGTCAGACACCAAATTCCTTACTCCACAACTCACTCTTCTGAGCAGTGCATAGATGGGTAGTTCTAACTTTGAAGCTTTCCATGCTGCTGTTTTCCTACCAGTCCATCCCAGCCCTCACAGGAACTGGCTATCCTGATCATCAGACACTCTCTGCAAGACATTAGTGAAGTAATTACCCAGGGATGTACAGCAGTCTGCCCACTGGTGCTTTACTTACAAGCTCATTTTGATCATTAATGATGCTAAGCACATAAGGGTTACTAACTAAAATAATGTACAGAGCAAAGTTACTCTATTTCGTCCATGGCCTTCTCCTCCTAAAAATTTCTGCCACAGTGACAAATAAAGGAACCTCTAAAACTAAATATGAAATTCTTTTTATTTAATATTTCAGCTGTGATAATATTTTACTGAGTTACTGTACATAAATATTGTTATAGAATCACTACCAAAAGAATGTGATCCTCCCTTTTTTGTTCTAAACTTTCCTAGAAAAAAATATATTTTTTTCCTGTTAAAGATTAAGTGAGGGATTTATGATTTAGTGCAGGCTTTACAAAAGTCCTGAGATGAAGTTAAGATATTATTTGTGTTTCCAAAGTGAAGCAGTGCATGAAGTAGCATGAGCTGGTTATTTTTTAATTTTTAAATCCAATTAATTGTTCTAGTTACAGTACCACTAATTTTTATCTAGCTGATTAACTAGAGAATAATCCAAATACATTTCAAATTATAAATCTTTCATGATTTGGGAGATTTTATACTAATGTACATTTGACAGTGCTAATTTAAAGCAAATATCAAGCTTGATTAAACATTCCCAAGATAAGAAGGATAAACGATTGAATTATTTTATAGATTTAACTACTATTGATATGATGTTATAAACAGAAATATTTTGATGTTCATCATTAATTTTTAAAAATAATTCTTTGGGAAACAGCCAAGAAGGACTGGAGAAGTAGGTCAGAATGTATGCACAAAACATTTGTATTCTTTACTATATAAACACTAATTTATTTATTGAAATAATACACTCTTAATTATTTATTAAAGAAATTACAATTTTGCTGAGCTTCCCTCTGAAAAAAATCATTAAAATGTGGCTAATGCAATGGATTGTTCCACATCTCTGCCTTCCAACTGTTTGCCGAGTGTTTATTGGCAAATCACTATCTGTTAAAGCATGATCTGCATCAGAGCATCTCCAGCAAGCAAGTGCATTATGAAGTGTTTTAGTAAGATTTAAATAGCCAGCATTCCCCATCCTATTTGCAGTTCTCATATCCATATGTGGGAGACTATATAGATATATTTGTATATATATATATATATATATACAAATGAGAAAAACTCTTTAGGCATTGTTTTTCTTTAATTGTTGGTAAGGAAGGTAAATTTCACAATATCTCTGACTATTTCCCCAAATCCAGGCTTTTAAAAATGCAGATATACCAAGCATTATTAAGTAATGTTGGAAAAAGAGAGAAAGGGCTCTTTGTGAGAAATTACATTCCACAGAAAATTTTTCTGTTTTCTTTTTCTTTTTTTTCAGGTTTTTGTTTTGTTTGGTTTTTTTGGTTTTGTTTTTGTTTTTTTTTTTTTAATTTTTAAACCAAGGAACATGACTGATTCACCAGAATGTCTGAGCACAATCTATCATCCATCCAGAAATTAGCTGACTTCGTGCAAACACTCAGGTAAACAGAGGAAGTGGAAGCATGAAAACAAAGATTATCAATAAAAAATTGAGTAGATGTTCCCAGCTGGAGAGTGAGCGGAACCCATGGTCAACAGCACAGAAATATGCGCCAGCACGTTATTCTCTGAGGCAGTGCTGTAAATGAGACAGTGTCCAGGGATGACTTGCCTCTGCTAATCTCAGCTGGCCTCTCCAGTTAATACATTTAAACAAAAATGTAGATTTTCTGGAATTTATTACTATGCTTGATTAATTTGGGGAAAAGGGTACATAACTACTTTTCTCCCATTTTCCATATGATGCATTTAAAATGAGCATATTTTCCTAATTATGTAATTTCATTTTCTTTCATTAGTTCTACTGAAAAACAAGCAATATTTTGTCCAGCTAGAGCATTAGTAAATATAACATGAAATTGGTTAATGCAACATACATTTCTCTCAGTATCCCTTAGCTTTATATTACAGTGCAAAACAAAATTAAAGCATTGTAGATTCAGTTTACTTTTGCATTTTCCAATAGTATGAACTGAGTCACACTGTTAGGGGAAAGGAGGGCAGGTTGCTTCTGGGTCAGACTTACTGTATTTATTCTTTCTTATTTTGAGGAGCCTTGTTACATGTATGTTGCTAAACTTCAGTGAACCACTTTGCAAGTGGCAATAAACCAAAACCTTTACTGAACTCCAGACAGATTGGACCTACTGCATTTCCCTCATCTAAGAAATCAGTTATCAAAGAAACAATGAATTTAATTTGGGAAGACAACCCTTTGGAAAGTCCACAATGCATTTTATGCGTTACCCCTTCTTTCTTAATTTCTTTTTCAAGACTTCCCCTATAGCCTTGCGTAATACTGGAATTGGATTGATTTGGCCTCCAGAGTTTAAGCTGTCCTATGTCCTCATCATTATCTAAAATATAAGGGCTCTGTTTTCTGATCCCTGTCAGGAGCTTGGTCACTCCACTTGACAGATGCACTCAGATCACTGCCACTGTACCTGCCCTTTCATGCATTTACTTAGTTGGTTATTTTTGGGATGGAAATAGTTAGGCCTATGTGATGTAATTGCATTGGTCTTTTAGTCTTAATTTTAGCCTGGGTATTCTAATTTACAGCCCGTCCTCACTTTCCATAGTCAGCACTTATGTCATAACATAAAGTAATACATTTGATTTAAATTTGATGTCACAGATGAACCATTTTATTCTTGACCTCCTTTTCATTGCACTATGGTCGAGTGTCGCCCTGTGTGTTCTCTTTTATATTTATACATACATGGCTGGGGAAAAAACCAGAAACCCTCAACTTTTTGCTGTTTGTCTCGGTTTAAAAGGTCTAATTCAGCTTTACTTTTGGCATTTATCTCTCCTTCTCTGTTTCCTGGCCTCTCAGACATAGAATACTCCCTATCCCTTTAGGCAAACTGCCTATTTCTTCCGCCGTTTCAGAAGTGGTTATTTATCCAGTCAGCTCTGGAGCCATTCCCTACAAGAATTTCCCCTTGATTAAGATGCAAGTTCCAGACAGCTTTCACACCTTTGATTTAAAGATATTTCACGCCTTCTCTACATTAAAATCCCTGAGCTCTTTAATCCAGTTGACCTCATTAACTAGTTTCCTTAATGTTTCAAAGTTTATCTTTTTGAAATTGAGATCCTTTACAAGCTTGGTTGCAGCTGGGCTGGTGAGGTTGGCAGCTGTATTGCAGGGCAGCTGCTGTGCCGAAACATTGGTTGATGCCCATGTCTCAAATTGTGGTTCTAATGGGAAAGGATGCAGCCACCCCCCTCACCCTCAAGCTACTGCTCTTGTGCTTAATTAAGTTGAATAAATCGATGATCATTTGATACTAGGTATTTTCTATCAGCCCTTTCTTTATGCCCCCATTGCAAAAACCCAAGGTACACCTAAATTATTTGTTGGCTGGATTGAGAGGACTCTATCAGTATTACTGATATGTTTAAGCCAGCCATACTACCTTGGTACTGGCGATTATGTTTTTATTCACTTGGTTTTATCTTCAAACACAGGTTTTACCCTATGCTTTAAAAGACAGTTCAAGCACTTCTGTAGTTGACTCTGTAGAGTCAAGGAAGTTTCTTCCTCACCTGTGACATTCACTGTCTTATGACTCAAGTCACTGAGGGATTGTATTAGAAGCTTGTCCAAAGTGGAATTTTTCACCAAATAGTGTGGCGTTTGGGGCTTAAAGGCAACTATTACTGCTGACTTGTCATTCTGCCTGCTAATACTGAGAAAGTATGTCATCTCCTCAAGATCTGTTTCTTTCAAGATTCTTAAATCTAGAGATACACAAATAGGAGCTAACATCATAAAGCTAGAAGATGGGGAAGGCTTTTAACTGCCTGTAGGTCTTCCTAAGTGTTGAGAATTATTCATTCTTACATGTTCTCTACATTCTAAACCTACAGGTTGCAAGTAAAGGCACCTTGTTGTTTCTCTTAGGAGGCTACTCCACAACTTAGAAGGTTTCAGCTAATACAAGATTTTTACTGCCCTTTAGCAATATTTTTTCTTTCTTAACTTAGTCTCAGCCTTCCAACCATGGGAAAGAAAACATGACTTGAACCCTTGTGGACCTATATAACAATGGTAATAACAGCAAGACATCACCTCACAAACTTCCCTTCCTCTTGACTAGCTTTTAAATGGTTCAGCCACTACACATATGTGTTTGCTGGATCAGACTTGGGAACTGGGAATGTACACCATCCATTAACTCTCAGGCTCCTCTATGTTAGATACTAGCCCCAAGGGAGTAACTAAAACATAGCACAGCAAACTTAACAGCGGAATGAAATGCACTTGTGAACTTGCATGTGAAGATGGGCACACAGTTCAGTGGATACAGCCCTGTGTTGCAAAGAACAGGGTAGTGGCACGTTGTCTTTTATGTGGGGCAAGCAAACAAGAACATTTATGTGTTGGTGCTGCTCTGATTCTGTGGAGTATAATGAAAGATAAAAGTACACAAGGCAGAGCATATGTCTCCTAGGCACAGTCATGCTGTGGAGAGAAGTAATTTATCCCTGCTGGGTACATCCATCATAATCCAGAGTCTGGAAATATCTGTTATTAGAGTGCATTCATTCCAGAGCTTACACTATGTATGCTTGCTATTTAAGCTGATCTGCTGCAATGGTGGTGTCAATTAGTTTCTGAGATCCCTTCCTATGATTCTGCCAGTAATGAGCATGTTCACCTGTACAAAGTTAACAAACTATATCGCAATATCGCAAATGCGGGCAAGTGTGAAAGTTGCCCCTGTGCTTCATCATAGCTTAGAGTCTGAGCCAAAAGAAAGCAAACTAGAGGAAAAATGGGTCCTAAGTTGGAGTTAATACTCTCCTCACCTGTAACCCCTAAGAATCCAGATGCACACGTCATGAACTTTATGATGACATGTATGCAGAATTTTGCTAATCTTGCCAAAAATCATTAGGAGTCTTGGGCAACTGAGTATTTTTAATTGAGAGTTTTGTGGGAAACACATATGCTAATATTTAATTCTTAATAACTAATTACATTTGAAGACAAGAAAATTAATTTTCTCTCTCCTTTTTTTTTTTTTAATATGTCTTGTTAAAAGTTTTTTAACTGGGTGTCAAATAAGTTTACATCTCAATTTATGCTGAAGTTGAAGGCTGAAACCCAAAATTTATGGGTTTAGATTTCCTGGCTTCAGGAAACCAGTGTGAATTTAAAAATAATAAATAAATAAATAAATAAATAAATAAATAAATAAATAAGGAAAATGTTAAGGTGTTGAAGCAGAAAAGAAAAGAACCTCTGATGTCCATTTAAAAATAGACACAAATTAAAATTCCCAATTGTCTTTTTGCACAATGAAACATATAAGTGAAGAGAAGAATTAAGTGCAAGTAACGATGGGGGAAAAAACCAATACTTCACAGAATTCTGAATTCATAGAAGTTAATCCACAGCTCCTCTCTGTGTATTGCAGCAAAGAGGAAGGTGGTATTGACTTGAGACAGGGAAGTGCTGAGGAGGAAAAGGCTGGTTCTTGGGATTGGTATTCTTTGCAGTTTGGAATTTGCAGGGCTTGGGGGATGAATGATCTGCAAAATGGGGACAGTGTCAGCATTGGGACCTACCAGCTGGGGATTATTCTCTGAAGAACACTGGCCTATTGTCTGCTCAACAAAGCAAATCAAGTCATCAACATCATAATTTTTTTTTTCTTGATTTTTGACACTCAAAATACAGCCAACCCCTTCAGATCCATTCTGGTCAGTCAACCAGTGATTCAAATGTCCAAACAGCAGAAGTATTCTACACAAATAGAAGTGTCTTGAAAAATGCTGGTGTTTTCTTTACTGTATAGCTATGATTTTACACTGACTCTGAGTAGAGAAGTATTCATGGAGCTAATGTTTTGATAGCATGATTAATATTTTTGGTTTGACAGTTTAGGGGTAAGCATAGCCAATAGTTAAATAAACAACTGGAGCTCGTTTATGCAATATTCTACCACAGCTTTTAACTAATCATTAAATAAAACAGAGCTAGCACATTGCTGTGAGCAAACTAATCTTTCTAACATGACTCTTAAACAACTCAGTAAATCACTCTTCAGTAATTTCTTTATCTAACTGGCTCAGTATCCTTGATAGATCCTCGATAGCCCTAAGAAATATTTGATCAGTGGGTTGCCTATGTGTATAATCTCTACTTATTTGCTACACTAGTTTATCTCATTTTTTCCTAACTGAAATCCCATTTTATTATTTCATCGTGAAACATTTTCTCCATGCAAAGGCTGAATTTGTTAGATGTCTCAGACTCCTTCAGCTCTCTGAAGAATTCAGTCTTCTGCGGTGATCATGTGAAAAACTAGACAAGAGAAATATCTTTGCCTGGTACTGCATAGTAGCTAAAGACCTACGTAGTACAGAAGCACACATGAAGCCTAATCTTTAAATAAAAATGTTACTTGCACTCCCATTTACACAGTGAGGAGGAGGAGCTGGAGGAAGTGACATGTGGGTTATAGTGTTGAACTATTTGCAAGTCAGCATTGGTGAAACCTTTTCATAGACATCAGTTTTTTTAAAGAATTGCCTAGATGGAAACAAAAGTCCCTTGTGGCTAAAACTCCCAAATGTGTCTAAGCAGGTTAATTCTTTAAGTGATGTAAGATTCCCAGACACTAGAGATCAAATAAAAGGACAAGCCTGTGGCTTTGTGCACACAGAGTGTGTTGGACTTTGCCCCTGAAACTTTCTAATGACAACATTCTAATGTCTTAAAGTGGCTACCCCAGGGCACATCTGTGTGGCAGGAAAAAGGTTACTGCTGCATATAGTAGTTTCTGTCTTCTGTCAGTGCTTAGTAGTTTACTCTCACTAAAATTAAACAAAATCGGCATCCAATTAATGGCCTGGGTTTCAGATGGCCTCTGGTATTTTGCTTGTTTAAGAATTAAATTTAACTACACTGTTAAATCTAATATATCGTTGATCTATAGTTCAGAGGGAAATTATTTGCTGGAAGGTTGTTTAAGGTTAAGCTTAAGTTGCAACATGTACAGCTTTTATTCTTAAAAATACGACATTTCAAAATTATTTAGAGCTTTAAGTATCAAATTGCACACATGAAATACAAAGATCCTGAAGAAAAGCTGGGATCTAAAACTCAGAAGACCAGAATAAGGAAATATGTGAATATTACACAACATTCTCCTGAGCTCTTACATCATAAAAAAACTCACTCTTAAAGTGCTGTGCTAGATTAGCAAATTTAGAAAGTGTTCAAGGACCTGCAGTCGTGGTTTTGGTTACATTCTTTGGTTACATTCTCCATCAAACAGATGGAGACTGGACAGTGCAAAATGTGCTGTAAGGGGAATGTAGGGGGCAAAATACAACTAAGAATCAAGTAGAAAAACCTGTATTTCTTTTACATAGCTGTGAAGTTATTAATAATAAAAATATTGGTTAGCCAAACATACACAGGGTTATTTACCTTTCAAAAGAATGTATGATGCACAGGATTCAGTTAAATAAAAATCACTCATTCCTATCAGTAAATAGGTCTTTTGACATGAAAAGGAGGTCCTGGATGAGGGGGCTCTGTCCATTGCCTAAAAACTGAAATTTCTACTTAGTTTTAATTTTAGTTCTAAGTTTTTTTTCTGATACATTTTGCTTCCAACAAATGGAGAAATTAATGTAAATCCCAAGTTGCTAAGAAAAGAACAACCCCCTTAATCAGGCATAGCTTTCCAAATGAGGTTATCAGTCTCGGAGTGTTTTCTAGAACTCCCACTGGGCTGATTTCAATATTGCACCATCTGAAGAACTCAACCCACAAAAAAAAATCTAAGGGAAATCCACAAAATATGTCCTGCTACTTGCAGTGCTTTCAATTTTTTCAGCTAGTCCCAAATCTTGTGGTATTTGCCCCTTTTTCTTAAGACCTATGCTTCAGACATCGTACCACATGTGTAGTATTTGGACTTATAAAGGTAATTTTACATGTTCTATTCCTTCTTTACTTTGAAGAATAATCTGGAAAAGAGGAGCTACAAAGCCTCATGAACTGACTGCAAATAAAATACCCTTATATTAGAAAAAAATATTAAATAAAAGGAAATAGCACGTTCCTGATTTGGGACTATCATTACTGCTTTCCCACCTCTTTTCTGTTGTGGAGAAACAAGCCAAAAATTATGCCAGTATTTTTAGAGTTGTACCTATAGGCTTAGGTCTCCAGGTGCAGATGCTGATCCCACTGTGAAGATATTTACTGCATGTCTGCAGCACCTCACTTGTCCCAGAGATGTTACACCCATTGGAAGTGCCAGATGCAATCACTGTGCAGGCTGTGCCTTGTTGAGCTTGATGTTTGTTGATGGTGGAAAAGGAATCATAAAGGCTGAGGTACAGAGATGCTCACAGATTGATGGAGTCAGCAGAGGCTGAGGAAGTGTGAGCACACGAGCAGAATAAGAGTCATCCAAAAGTCAGTGGGTACCACCATCTTCTCCCATGGTGTCTGCAAGGAATCAATGCTTGCAACTCTTAATTCTCTCCTGCCACTCCAGTGCTACTTTGCCTGTCCTCCTTGGATTTCACATCATTCACATCTCAAAAAAGATTTAAAAATGGATAAATCTTGAATCTGGACCACTGCCATTTTGTTTGGCATTCACTGCAGTGGATTCTAACATAAATCAATTTCTACTTTACACTGACTACTTTGAATATCTCTCTCTATCTACAGAGAGCAGGAAAACCCAATAAACAACAGACCTAATGAAGCTGATCTTCTACAACAATAGTAGCATCTTTGACAGCCACATTAATACAGTAAAATCCATATTTCCCTTTCTTTCCTGAAGATCAGATCATCACCATATCAAACATTTGTTTGGTTGCAGCTGTGCTTATAAGCTTTTTTTGACATTAAGATCTTCAGAGATGTTATGTGGGCTTGTGTCAAAAGGACAAAGAAACATTAAACATGCTGTCTGTGGCAGAATGAGTCCCAGAGTTTACAAATCTATTTCAATTAGGATTTTCATTTCAAGCAACAGATTTTAATTCTGACATGTAGAGACCTCATGCACCAGTACATTTACACTTGCATTTATTACTGCAAATCTATTACCATGCAATGCAATGACAAACTTCTAAACAACAACAACTGCTACAACAAAATAGAGAGGGGCTATTTATCATTTGACAATAGATTACATTTATTGCTTTAGTGCAGCTAAAATGACTTTTTTTTCCTAGTTGTGTAGTATGCAATCACTTACAATGTGGTCTACAAATAGAAGTCTCAGCTTAAAATATCCAAATCTTCTTACAAGGTTGTAGGATGAAGCATAGAAATATTACCTATGTACATTTTTAGCACAATTATACTTTTTTTTTTGCAGAAAGTGCCCATTTCAAGATTATTCTGCCATAAAACACCTGAATCTCCCAATGAGGTCTGAGCTATAATGTGGCTGTACATTTTTTAGTGTCATTCTTACTAGCTAAGATTGGCTCTTATTTGTTATTTTGTTCTTACTGTATATACCACATACTATAGCCACTCTAGCTTTCTGAGCTGAAACTGCACTGAAAATCACTGCCTGAAAAATTTTTAGAAGTGGCTGGCTCTCTGAAAAACACAGTGATATTGAGTCTAGAAGGTTTAAATAAGTTTTACTATATGGGTAAAAGCTCTTGAGGAAGCAGAGGAATAATGAGACCTATGATAAATTTTGGAGACCAGAAATCTCTTATACATCTAAATACTCCAGACAGGTCAGAGCATCCTCTTGGATGAGATGGCAATAGTTGACAGAGCACAGCAACTTTAATACAGCACAAGAAGCAAATAAATTCACAAGCAAAGGCCAGACTCTGAGGAAATGATAATGTATATTACTTTGTTTATTGCAGCTAACCAAATACACTTGCAGTAGGAATTATAGTTTGTCAAAAAGATATACAATATCTGCCCTTTCATGTTTTGAGCCATTTAAAAAAAACAAAATTCAGTGCCGTTTACTTTTCAACAGAAAGTAAATGAAATCTTAAGTTATGGGTGTTTTTCATTAGCTGTTAGATACAGCGGCTGTGCCAGAAACCATTATCTAGTGCATTTTGCTTTCCAGATAAAACTTTCAAATGCTTACATTTCATTGCACGTTGGTTGATTGGATAATTTGAACATCAAAGGAACCTTTCATTTAATTTAAGCCGAAAAGTTGTCTTTTGCTTTATTAACTTTCGATCAATAAACAAGCAATTTGGAAATGTAATCAGGAAATGCTTCCAATTGGCTGACAATGTATCAAAGCCAGTGCTTGAAGGCAAGAGCAAGCTGTAACAAGCAGTTTATTACCAGTAGCTGTTACTGACATTAGTCAAAACCAAGAAAGATAAAATGGAATAAGAAATGTAATGCTGGAAGAGCCTTGGGCGCTGTGTTCTCTTCTTCCTTTTGAAAACTGCAAGCCTGTCTTTGATATGATAACAAATATAAACTGTTTAAAAACACCAAATGCAGAAAAACTGAGACTAGCCTGTCATGGAGTTAATCCATTCTAGAGTGACATACAAATAGTGTAACATCCAGCGGATATATGTTATGGAAATATTTTGAATTGGATTTACATGTAGTGAGCAAATTGGAACTTTTGATTTTATGTGATATTGTAATGTACATGTTCTCATATTAACTGAGTGTAATCCTATTTGAAGATAATGAGTTCTCAATAGGCTCTCCAGTCTGCAAATGCATCAGAACATTTTGATTTTGGCTGGAGAAGGTCCAAATGGACTTCAAAAAAATCCTCAGACTTGGGGGGATAACCCTCATTTCTGAGAGGAATTTGCATATTTTTTTTGTCGACACATCATCCATAAAACTGAGTGGTGAGCTTTTCTAGTTTGTTTTGACATTGTACTATTTGTTTTGCTGTGTGCTGTCTATAGCCCAAAGCAGAACACTGAGCTGAATTTCAGCTTTGTTTTATTGAGCATGTCACTGAAAGCATCTTGTAGTTATTTCACAATCCTCTGTACATATTTTTAACTCAATTAGCAATAAATACAAAAGAAAGAAAGGAATATTTATTTGACTGGAATGGGTTTGAGAGGTGAGTAATGAGCATAGTGTAACAGATTTAATTTCCCTGTTCTACAATGAAACAAAGTCACGGAGACTTAGCACAAAGGGATTCGAGAAAAGAACAAAGAGAGAAAATGTTTTGGCTGCTTTGTGAAACTTCTGTATGTTGGCACACTGGGCATGCTGAGCACATCACAAGGCATGCTGACACACAAGTCACATATTTCATCACCTCAAAGGGAAGCAATATTCTTATGGCAGAGAATTATTTATCTGGTCCTTCCAGTTAACTGTTTTGCAGGTTTCCGGAAAGCAGCTGCTCTGTGTGGAGCTATAACCATAGATGTATACAAAAAATTAACAGGTCTTACTTTCATCTCATTAGTGCATTCCAGTAATGCCTTAAAATTCACTTTTCCCTGGGACTTGAAACCTGGACACTGGTTAAACTGATGGTGCATCAGCTGGCTGGGCTGCTAGTCCTTCCTCGGGCAGGGAGTGCAGTCAGTGCTGTTAGGTCAGGGTTCTGGTCCTTGCTGCTCACCACTTTATACTCCACATCCCTTGATAACCTTGCCCATGACCAGTATTACGGATTTTCTTGAATTCCACCATATTTGGCATATTTGGTATGTTTGGCATATTTGGCTTCGAATCATTGTGGAGTACTGAGGAATTCCGAGTAGCTGTACCTCATATAGCTAGACCTCCTAAAAACGCCACTAAGAGTAATGGTCACTTTTTATAAGCTCAGAAACATCAAAAACATTTTGCATGTTCTGGCAAAAAAACTCCCCAACAAAATAAAACAGAACCCCCCCACCAAAAAAAAAAAACAAAAACCAAACCCAATCAAAACCAAATAACAACAACAGCAACAACAACAAAAAAAAAAACAAAAAACAAACAAACCAAAAAACCAAACCAAAAACAAACAAAAACACCAAAAGAAACAAGCAAACAAACAAAATCCCATAAATCCACAGAAAACAGACATTAAAATATTGTGTTTGAGGAAATGAAGCATTGTAGGTCCACAGATGCTCATGATGTATACCAGCTTATGCCAGATGAGATCCCATCTAATAGTTCTTTGCATAAGTTCCAGTATTGTTCTTGTAATATTTTTGAACCCAAAACATCTAGTGCTGAAAGACAACCACCCACAAAAATCCAGAGAGTAATTCTTGTGTCAAGCACATGTACCTATCTCTACACCAAAGTTTCATGTCCCTGATCATGTACACTGAAATAATCATACTGATATGGTGACATGCATAGATGTGTTTGAGTGATTTCTCATTAATCGGCCAAAATTAAAGGGGAGAAAAAGAAAACTCATCTATTTTACATTATCACATTCTTTTGTCCATCTAAAAGAATTCTAAAAATTGTCCAACACTCACACCCATCTGCAAATCTGGAAGAAATACTGCAATCACTCTATTACATCATAATAAAAGTAATTTCAGTCTTTTCCTTAATGCTTTGCTAGTGTTTAAAAATCCCCAGCAAATTACTGTTATAGGGATAACAAGAAGACAACTTGTACCTGAAAGAAGCAAAAAACCCACCCAAATTATAGTATCTCTTCCTATCTAAGAAGATCACATAATTCTACAGCCACCTGTTTCTGCATGATTAATAGCATATCTGGAAGAAAAAGAATTTGTTGTGAGATAGGAA
>VZSR01000262.1:3884707-3902207 GCA_013398615.1 Brachypodius melanocephalos | reverse complement strand
AATAAAGAACCTTCTTTTTTGTCACGCACTCAGTACTTCATCTAACAGAGACATTTCTGAACTGCTTTTGTTTAATATCTTTTTTCCAAAGATGAGGAAAAAAGCTTATGTTTGTCCACAGCAGGTAATGGCAGAAAAGAGGGAAATGTGTCACCTGTCAACCAGCTTAGAAAGCAAGGTGGTATTGCTGTGGTTTGTGTCAGTAACTTCCAGTATTAAAATTGATCTTTACCTGGGCAATATCTCACCATAAAGAACTTGAACAAATTCCCAAGTATCGCACCCAGCTATTTCCCATTGGCAAAATTCCTAATAAACCAAATCAGTGAGCCTTATAATGTGACCTGAAGTTAACAACATTGTGGTGGTGAGATCAGCAGGGAAGTGAATTAGGGATCTGATAACAACCATTGAGAGCACATTGCCTCCTATTCCTCATAGTTTGAAACTTTGAGCTGTTACCAGAAAATGCTCCAGCAGAAGCAGTAACTAGTCATCCCTCAACAGTTCTCTGGTGTCCTGTGAAATGGGCAAACATGCTTGGCTGTTCCACAGCTGTGGAGAAGGCACAAACCACTTAGTTGTGTTCTGATCACTCTATGAGGCAGAAGTGTGTTCAGTGTCTGCCCAAGCACTTTGGTGTCTTTTTTTAGCTGAAGAACACTGGGGGCTCCAGAAGACTTCCTTTCTCTGCTGTGTCACTTCAGACTTCAGGATCTGAAGATATGCAAATAGTTTGGACAAGCAAACATGGTGCCAAAGCTGTATTCATAGCAAATCATGATACAGAACATGAGTCACCGTTGCATCATGACAGATTTTCTGAGAAGATAAGGATAAGCAGACTAAAATACACAAAGCCAGCCTCTCCAAATATTTCACACTTAGTTTGCCAGTTTGTTAATAGAGAGAAGCCTCAGAGGCAAAACCACTCTAGTCTGGAAATCCGTGTCTGAGTTGGCAAGGCACTGTGTGCAAGGTAACCTGCCCTGCTGGGGGGCTGATTAGGGCCACCTCCATATGCTGGGAGACAGGGCATGTCACATCAAATACAGGGCAAAGCCAGCCCCATGGCTGCCAGCCTGGCCTCCATTCAGACAGCTCAGAGCACAAGAAGAGAAGTTCAGGTTTGTACGCACCCATCTGTACAGATAGCTTCCCAGATAACCATGTACAAGTCAAGCCAGGGGTAAGACTCTGCTGGGTTTTGAAATTCTACTCTTTTTTCCAAATGGCCTCAAATATCTGAAAACATTGGCATTGGCCAGCTGTGACTAAGATAAGACACATTTTCCCTTCCTTTCCTCTGACATTTTGTGTTTTATTCAGGCGGGAATCGTAATGCCAAAAATGGATAGAATGGTAGTTTTGTTGGGGAACTTCAATAACAACAAAGTCTCTTAAGGAAAAAAGAAAGTATCAAAGGGAAATGATAAAACTATTGAGTTTCTCTGATTAAAAAACAAACCCCTAAATAATACTGTTAAGAAGGAAAACATACCAAGTATTAATATAAAAATGTAAACTGGAAGGTGCACAGCTCTTCAAACGTTCAATTATAAAAATGACAGCTTTCCCTCCAAAATCTTCCATGGAAACAGCTAATTTCCTCCTCCAGGCTACATTTGTATACTTTCATCCATTATGATGCTTACAATGGGTCTTTCTAATCCTTCCACACCCAAAACGTGTCTCTGGAACTGCCCATGGCAGAGTCTTCTCAGAGGGCCATCTTCACAACAAGACTTTTCTTCTGCTAGACAGAATAAGCCTCTGTCTGAAGGACATTCCCCAGGATCCTGAAATGCCTCTGTTACATTGATGAGCTCAGTTCTTCCTGTCAGCTGACCACTCAGCATTTGTTTTCTATCAAAAGACACATTATATTTTTTTAATTGTTGCCTTTAATTTTTTTCCATTTTTCACTAACATGTTTGGAGGAGAATTAGGCTTCATTTTACTTCTGTTCTTTTAAAACTTCAAACTGTGACCACCATTCTGCTTATCTGTTTTCTATTTTAATATTCAGCTGTAGTATTTTAATCAGTAAAGCACTAAGCTTAATTTTTAAATTGTTGTTTGTAATGACAAATATTTAGAATAGCAAAAATTAATTAGTTTCCAGGAGTTCCATCAGTGTGATTACTTTAAATTTATATTTTGAAAAGCAAAAATATTTGATCACAGTAGATCCACTTCTGGTATCCAGTAGATGAAGTAAGACCAGATGCTTTCAAGACCTATGATACTACTTTGGTACCCACACTGCTCTACAGCCATTACTTAGACCAGGCTTGAACAACTGTTGGTGTGGCAGAGGGAGGAGCTCTGAAATGGGATTTTCCTTTCCTGAAGCAGATTTGGTGTATCATTAACCAAGACAGTGGCAGTTGTCAGGATGGCTGAAAATCAGCTAGATAGGCAGGAAGTGGGAGGGCTGTGACCTGTGCCACTCTTACGTCTTTCAGCCACAGCATGAGTTCATTATGAGAGACTATCACCTCTAATTCAAAAATCCTGCTCAAACATCTATGCAGTATGTGCATGTGGTCATTCATTTCTCAGACATTCCCTCCACAGCATTTTTCCTTATAACTAAAACCTGCCAATTTACTTCTTGTTTTATAAAATGCTGTTGGAACAATGGGATTCTCCAGTGTTCCAGTGAATCCAATGTGACTGCAGCAGAGGAAGAGTTCATGGAGGCTTTTGTGGAATGGAGAACAATAGATCATGCAGAATTCTTGCCCTTATAGCTTCAAATGCAGTTCAGCCATTAATTTGAATAAGCTCTGAATTTCACCCCTCAGACCTTTAAATACTCTTTGGTGTAAGTGAGTACAGGTCTTGGAGAAACCTGTTAGTTGTTCAGCAGGTATGGTTGAAACCAGGATTCCTCTTCCTTCAACACATTGATTACATTAATGTGTAGTTTGGCAGCTTGACAACTTGAACCCTCCACAGTTTATTTTTTAGCTAAAGGAAACTGTTGGCCATATCTGCCTGCCTGCATGCTAATAGAATATGCCCCCACGAGTGTTGTGAACACAGGGAATTTTTACCTGTCAATAGCTGGCCTAAGATTGTTTCAAGCGGTTTACACAGGTTAATGAATATGAACAGCTTATGGATACATAATATTCTTATGTGTGAAATTATAATGTATTCATAAACAACGTTTCATACTAAAATCACAGTCTTAATGAATGGCATTTATTTTCGGGGAAACATATGTTGAGAAAAGAGTTTTGCAGGACTGTCTAAACAATACACTTACTGTTTCCACTTCCTCCCCTTTTCAAAAGGAGCTCTGTATTCAACAGTGTTTTAGACTCAGCTGTGGAGTTTTCTAGGAGAAAATTTTTTTACTTGTTATTAAAAGATTTTGTAAAAGTAACATGACATTTCCAAGGCGTGTAATTCTCTTATTCACAGAGAAATGCCACTTCATGTAAGTGTGTAATTAAAAATTTGCAATTTCTGCAATAATCATTGTATCAGTAAGTAGTTAACATTTTACACTGAACCAATAGCATTGATTAAAATTTTGATTTACAATCCTTTTACATTCAATGTAAAAACTACTGAAAGAAATAAGTGAGACAAATAAGCTATTTTTCCTTGTGTTACAAAAATGTCTGTATTTCTTTACCACAAATAATCATTGGGTTTTTGGGTCAATGATTTATTTCTGTTGAAAGTTGTGGTTTGTTTTTGTTGTTTGTTGTACAGTACAGCTTAGAAGATCCAAATCAAGAGTAATTTCTTTTGCACTAAGAATATTTAACATACATGCTGCAAAATAGATTCTACCAGTGGTGTTTTGAAGTGGTGTCAGATGAGCACTCAAACCGGTGCCAAGAAGAGGTATGCTAGGCTTGGGAAGTGGTGTAAAAGGAGATTATATTTATCAAAGTTCTTACAACGAGACATATGCAAAACTACCCTTGAAATGGCTCAGATACAGACATCCAGAAAAAGCCTTGAGCAAAGTTAATATGACTGACTGAGAACAGTGGGAGAAAGTAGAGGCAGGGGTGGGATTTGTAAGGGAACAACAAATGTTCATTGTCTCTTGTGTACTGTACAGAAATCCCTTTGAGGCATTGGCCTCCTTCTATCATGGCCACAGCTTCTCTAATGAGTTCAGTGAAGAGTTTATGCACCTCAAATGCTTAAAGTTTCCTGGCCACTCCATTCTCTTGTTAAAAATGAAACTTATTGCACATTTCCCAGATCACATCCATACCCTGTGTACTTTTTAGTACGCAGACAGCCTGCTAAATAAACCCAGATTAGTTTACCTGTGTAGAGTATGTTGATATATCTGCTTCCAGAAGATGTAGGAAGCAGGTATCTTCCATTGGATGCAGACTATCCATTGGATGTCTGCCCCCAAGAGATACCTTGTAGTGTCTTCCCCACCATTACTATGAATAAATCAATCTGTAGCTTCTGTTGGTCCTAGCCTGTTATTTGGTGTCTGCATATTACACATCTGATTCCCATACTCAGCTTCCTCATACACTTCTAATGGTCCCTTGCTCTCATGCAGGGGTTTCTTCCTGGGCTCGTGTTTCACAGCCTTCCTTCCCTCTTAGCCTGGAGGCCAACCAGGACACCCAGAAGGGATGAGGTAAGGTACTTTTCACTTGGCTGATTCATTGCACATCATTATCAGGTAAGAAAGTCCAATTCAATCTGATATTTCTCCAGAGGGGAAAAAAAAAAAAAAGAAAAAAAAAGATAAAATCTTAGATGAGAATTGTCAAATTCACTCTGTATGGATGGATGTCTGAGTTATATTAAGAAGTGGAAAATGTGTAGTCAGAACAATGAAGAAAACTACATTAGGCAAAAATGAATAAGGTGCCAAGGATCTTACATGAGGACAAATCATAACCAGTGCTCAAAGTGCAATGGATCGGGGATATTAAGTAATAAGAAGATAAGGATCTAAATACAGATATTTAACCTCTGAAGGCCTTCAAGGGGCTTGTTCTGTAAAAGCTAGATTGTAGCTATAAAAGACTTAGACATAAATGAACTCTGGCACTGTCAAAGAGTTTTTTTTCTTTTCTTTTCTTTTCTTTTCTTTTCTTTTCTTTTCTTTTCTTTTCTTTTCTTTTCTTTTCTTTTCTTTTCTTTTCTTTTCTTTTCTGTTCTGTTCTGTTCTGTTCTGTTCTGTTTTTTTCTCATGGTAAAAAATGAAGCCAGTTCAGCAATAAGATTAAGTGCATTGAATGATGAGGTGGTCATCTTTCCAAGAAGACCATCAGGGAAAAAAAGACTATATTGAGGCTAATTTCTTAAAAATGGAGGTTATAGTCACTCATCAGGAAGTCCAAGGACTCTTACAAATAAACAGTTTTTGCCCTCTCAGAACTGTAAGATGCAGCAAATATCCCAGACATCCCAGATATTAAGCTGGTGACTTAGTACAGTATTTTTTCTCTACATATGTTTAATTAGACTTTATTATCACAAAATCTCTTACTGGCTCATTGACTATTACACAGCAGAAATACCAGCCTTGTTGACAGTTTTGTGTAGAGCCCTGCATGCAGACCACTCTCCGTTTAGTGGTGACACAAACTGAGTGATTGTACATGGATTTACTGGTGGTCTCCTGCAGAGCAGATTTGGACAAATTCCACTGGGATGCGTCTCTGAAGGTGTGATCAAGTTGTATAAGGGATCAAACTGCTTCAGCAGGTGCAGAAAAGAACAAGGCATTGGGAAAAGACAGGGGAAAAAAAAGGAAAAAAAAAGAAAAAAAAAAAAGGGAAGAATATGAGTACCTCAAGAAGAGCCATTAGTCCAGAAATTTGTTTGGATGCTAACAGCTCCAATTTTACAAGTACAAAAATATAGGATGTACGTCATAAAATCCTTTTAGTTCGCTTTATCCTTGTTTCTTGATATTTCTCTGTTGTAAAGCCTTAATCTATATTAGGTGTAATTTCTTTTCACACGATAAAATTAGTTCAACATAAGAAAACAGAAGTGCATCTAATTTTCTATTAAAACTTGGGTTTTTTAACTATAAATCTAAGAGTTCTAAATATGAAAAAGGTTTTTAAAAAGGTCACACAACAGATTTTTGGAAAAAAATCCAACTCCTATTGTTATTAATGAACAGGAGTATAAATTTGGGGTTTTAATTCACAAGTTCACTTGCCTGAAGACATACACTGCAAATTCTTTGTGACAGTATTCCTATGTTGGCCAAAAACAAAAATCATGGACATCATTTTCTTTATGGATAGCATACTGGGGTTGGAGATGAAGGGAATCCCTATCATTCTGACTTGTGAACTCCCTTATGGTTGTAGAGATTCTCCTGTGTTCCCTTAATTTATGCAAAGTGCTGTTAAACAAATTATTATATATGAAGAAAGGTAGCATAATGGACAAATGTATTTTTGATGTGATTCTCAACATTACAGAAAGTAATGGTATAGCTAATATGCTATAATTTAAAAAAAATTGTAATTTGTAATCACAAATTGATATTCCAAATCCAATCTCTGTCATGATGATATTCCCTCATGTTTGATACCAAAAGGCTATAAAGAATAATCTCCTTGGCACTACCACTATTCTTATCTGCTGTGAGTTACATAAGAATATTTTGATGCTGAGTAATATGCATCTTGAGGAACATGTAACAAAATGTAAATTTAAAGCATAAAAAATTAGCAGCTGAAAAGAGCAAGTCAAAAATAAGTAACATGTTTTGTGTCAGATGCATCTAAAATATCAGTCCTAAAAAATGTTGCAGTCTTTTTCTTTAAAAACTGGAATTTATAATGTTTAAGCAGGGATTCAACTCTAACTCCAAATGTCCCTGTCAGAACACAAGAGAGTTTCTGAAGCAGAAATATAGCTGAGCTCTCAGGCCAACTGAAGTTTTAATATTTGTAGCACTTGTGCTGCCCAGCCTCTCTGCTTTCCAAGACTGGAATGACTGAAGCAGAACTTTGCTGTTAGCAGATACAGAGCTACATGGAGTGTGAGTTTCCTTGGACATCCAACGTTAACACCGGGGGGTTTGGTTTGGTGCATCAATCTGTGTTGCCTCCCCTCTTCCTGTAGATATGGGGAAGAGCCTCCTTTTAGCCACTTCACCCTGAAAGAGGGTACTATGGGCAAGAAGTAAAAATCTCAAATTATTTCTTTTCTTCCTCCTCATGTTGCAGATCAGAGGTTTTTTAAGTTTCCTTGTTCGAATTTTGTTAAATTAAAAGACAGCGTGTGGAATTAAAATCTCTGTGGCATTTTTATTGGGCTTTTCATAAAGAAAACCTAACTAATTTCCATCTCAGGTATTTGGAATCCCCTCAGAGAAGAGGGGTAAAGGTCTTTGTAGCAGAAGTGATACTTTTAGGATAGTGGAACTGTAATGGATGGATTCATTTTTCACGTTGGTTTGAACTCTTACATATGAGTCTTACAAAAATACATACAGAATTTCTGATTTCAAAAGGCACTGCTTTCTTATCAGACATTTTACGCATGTTCATACATGTGCTCAGATCTCATTTCTGGAGCTGATATGTCAAACCTTCTTGCAACTAGCAGTTTACCAGGTTTGTTTTGATCTCATCATCATAATTACATGTGGAGAACCTGATCTGGTAAAACAGATGGTGATATACTTAGAATGTGTCACCTTATAGGATTCAAATACAATTAAAAATACTGTCACATGAAAAGAGATTGGGGTTCATTTTCAGGAAATCATATGTAAAATCACGGTTTGAATAATGGTTTGGTGACTTAATAACTGTCTGAATAAGCAGATGTACAGCTTGAAATGTCAGCATTATGAAGATGAGCATGTATTTTGTTGGTCACACCTAAAGGAAACTGGTTTAGATTAGTGAGGCTTTTTTTTTGCCCAGCAGTATGCAAACATTGACTAAGTGACCTCCTTTTTCTTTCTCCTTTGTCCTTGCCTGCTACCTTCTTTAGAGAGAATTTAAATGCTGTGAAACCCATCCCCAAACACATTCTTCCTCTCCCAGCATCATCATCTTCATCACCTGCCTCTCTGATTCCTTGGGAAGAGCTCCTCTCCTCCCACCATGTCCCTCACACCCTTCTGCACCTTTGTACTGATCACTGTGCTCATGTTCATGTACCTTCCAAGGAAGGAAATCCTTGGCTTTCAACACTCACTGTGGAGTCCTTAGCTGCAGCACAAGAGGAACATCCAGGGAGTGGGGAGAAAGCATGAATGAAGTTTGGGAAAAGGCAGGAGACAGAGGGAAGGATGCTTGGCTCCTAGTGAAAGAAAGGCACCACTAATATCTGTCTGAAGGCCTTCCCTGCCACTGACTTAAACCAAAATACTAGAGAAAAGAAAGGTTTTTACAGTGCTGGGAAAAACTGTGAATTCATTTGAGTAATGTTTATTAGTTAAAAAAAGAGGTTAAAGCCAACAATATGCCGGAAAAGTATAGATATGACTATTCAATAGAAATTTGAGGAAATTATCCCAGCACAGTCCAAGAGACTAATGAGTCCATATTAAGAAAATGGCACAGTTCAGGTCACCCTATTATAAAACAGGATATTACAGAAATGGAGAAGGTGCAGCTAAGGGCAAGCAGAGTGCCACAGCAATACAATGATCTTAGTTATTCGGAAAGGTTAGAGAAACAAGATCCATAAGCTAGGGAAGAGAATTAAAATGAAGATAGACTCTCAGCAAAACCTGCCAGGGTATTTGTATGCAATAGGTATAACAGCTTTGAAGACAATACCTACAAGAGGATATTTGAACTCCTATCACCACAAAGTAATGATATAGTCGTTTAGATTTGTTGGTTTGGTCAATATTTAGTAAGTAATGCATAGAGTAAAGTAATGATAAAATGTATTTACATGACTTAAAATATAGACTAAATTATATAGATACTCCTTGAGGAATACCTGAACATTTTTGTAATGGCCCTTGGAAGTCTTTTTAAAACATATGTGGCCTGATATAGCTAGCTAAACTTGCAGTCAAATTTAGCTTTGGGATAGGCCAAACAATAAGGCAGCAAATGTTGCATAAACACAGAGGAGTTAAGTAGGTAGGCTTTATTATGATACTTGTGCATCTCTATAGCTCTCTATAAAATAATAAGCTGATCCTTTTTTTTAAATACTGTAGTAGACAATGGATTACTGCAAAAACATTACCTATGGATATAGATTTAGTTGAAAATATCATGTAGCATTGAGTCAACAGTAAAAAAACACCAAAAGCTACCATATCGCTCCTTTATAAGGCATGAAAGGTAATTTTATTCGCTAAAGGTACTCCGAGTTTCATGCATGACAACCCTTGAGACTTTAATGAATATAAAAACTTTCATCAGTCCAGATTATTGTCTACACCATTTAGAACAGGGATTGTTACACATAGCAGGCTTTTAATCCATACTTTTTTAACATGTCTATACTTTGGAGCAATGGTAGTCCTCACTCTATGGAGAATATACGTGAAGGACATAGATATGTAATCCTAGAAATACAATGTCAGCCCAAAGGATAAGGAGCATTCAAGAAGTAGTTTTGACACTGCCTTTTCAGCAAGCAAGTTACATTCTCTGTACATGCTAGATCCCTGATAATTAGTCTCATCTATCTGGAATATGATCAAGCTACAGGGACTAAGTATGACTTCTGATGTGGAGAGAATATATTCAACTTGGTATCAAATTTGTAAAATTTTACTAATATCATTAGGTAGAAAATGTTTATCTTAAAAATAAGTTTTTAAAGAGTGAACGAGATATCATTGTATTTATAGAAAAAAAAGGATTAACTCATCTATTTAGATGTTTCTGCAGTTACTATAATTTAAAAAAAAAAAAAAAAACAGATTAAGAAGAATTAGAATTTCATTGATTGCTTGGGAATTAGGTACCAGAAGGGTGTAGAAGTAGGTTTGAAAAAGAGCAAACCCATGTATTTGGGGAGAAAAAGTGATCACTTAAGAATCCATGGTGTGCATCTGAAAATCCCATTAGAGACTGTCAAGCTGCATTGGTCAGACAAAAAGAATATGAAATGGGGCCAATTAATACGATGCTGTTGAGTGCATGGCAATAGCTTCTAGTTCCTGATTTACAGAGGAGAATACAGTTGAGTGGAAATGATTTTGATACATTTGCATTTGTGGCTATAAGTCAAATTCCACATAAAGAGATCTAGGAGCCACTGAGAGGTGACAACAGCCCCAGACTCCCAGTCCAGAGACTAGGATGATATTGCTGGTTCTGCAACTGATCTTTGTGATGACCTTGACCAGATCACTTCTCTTTGTAAATGTTTCATGTACTGAGTATTGTTACGTCTTGTTCTATTAGCATGCCTATATATGTTGATTGTAAGCCTTTAGAGTCTTCTGAAGAATGGCTTACTTACTGTGTTTGTATAGTCTGCAGCAGAATGAGCCTGTGATCTTCTCTGGGGAGGATTTAAATACCATAAAGTCATGCAAGCAGCAGAAGGACCATGACAAAGAAAGGGAGAAAATCAATGGGATTTGGGGATCAGGGAATTTTAAACTAAAGGACTTTCAAATATATCATTTCCTCACACTGAAATAGCTCCTAATCTGATTCAAAATTTGATTTATTTGCTCAGCATGTTTCCATGTCCTTGAAACAATTCATTTGTGACAGTTACACATTTTCATTGAATTTTCCCAAACACTGAATGGTAGGTCTCTAGTGCTATTCAAAACCGTGATATTCTTGATTCTTAACTGAGGAATAATTAGTATTCTACCTAAACAGAACCAGTCTCATCTTCAGAACTGTGGACTCTTCTGCCAAAAACATGGTTCAGAGGACTCTATCCTCAAGCATCAGCAAAAAAGAAATTATGTGTTAGTCCTCTTCCAGGCTGTCTGGACTCTTCTTCACATCCTTTGTTCTCTTCATCATTTTCTTATTATCCAGTGTGACCAAACATTTGATCAGTGTTGAAATTACCACTCTGCAAGCCTTTAAGGGCTATTCAGCCAAAGATTGTGGAGCCACAGGCACTGTCTCCACATGTACAGTAAGTCCATTGTACAGTCCCTTCTGTCATTGTACTATGGAAGAGGAAAGCCTCAGCTAGATGGCAACCTTGTTTTCACAGTAAGATGCCCAGGCCAGACCAATAGCTGGCATATTTAAACATGTTCTTCAGCTGATTTCCAGGGAACAAGTTCTCCCAGGCACCCATCTGATTGAGATGTGTGCCATTCTAGCTACAGGGCTGTCCCTCTGGGGCAGGCCTCCTGTTTTCCAGTATATAGCTCTCAATCCTGCATGGGCACTGCCATGCAAAATTCCCATTTTAAAGTGAGGTTAAACCACATCACTTTCAAAGGGTTTAATTTTAGCAACAGATAAGAGCCTTTTGCTAGGGCAACATACCCCATTACTTCTTTTAATCTTCTCTTTTGGAGGGTTAGTGGACGAGGAGGAGAATTGCATCCAGACTTTCATTTATCAGTGCATAAAATGAAACTTTCCTACCATAACATTATCATAAGTGTTCAGGGAGAGCAAGCCAAAGGAATGAAAACCAGACTGCAAGCAGTGCTTTCCCAAAAGGCTTTCCCCCATTTTTATAGCTTCTTCTGTTGACTAGTCACTACAATATGACAAAAGATCATTTTGGTCCTGACTTATTAATAGAGAAGAAAAAGGGATTTATATGCTATCTGGTTAAAAAATGTTCTAGTATTTATCAGCCAGCAGCAACTTTTAAATTCTCTGCTGAGAAACAGTTTAGTAGGCTGAATTTCTCTGTTATTCAACACTAGAAGTAGACTAGGACAGCCTAGAAGCAGTTAGGATACGTGAGAGAATAATTTTTGCATTAGTAGGTCTCAGGTGATGATCAGACAGTCTACAAGCACTTGGTAAAGAAAAATGAAACTGTGACGACTATATGATCAGACATCCTGCTCTTTCTGCTGGGCTAGTTAGCATCCTCTTTTCAGCGCGTAAATTCTACATGGTACCCTTTAAAATGCACTCAAAAGCATGCAACATTCATTCTTCCCTCTTCTTCCCGAGTTTATAGACCAGCTTGTTGATTCTAAACAGTCCCTTCCAGCTGAAGTGAAACAAGATTACTTTGGAAAAAAGAAAATCACAGGGTGGTCACAGTGGTTCACCATTTTATACCTCACTAATGAGCAGGGGTGTATTCCAGGTTCTGCCATCAGCATGAAGCTTTACATTTTTCACACTTGTTTCATAGCTACATGTTTTGATGCTCAGACTTAGGGTTTTGCTATCTCATTAAGTTTCTTGTATCCATGTGAGAGCTCATTTACACTTCTGATAGGTGACCCTTGTTTCTCTGGGTAAATCTGATGAACAGCAATAAAAAACCCCAAATCACATAATCCTGTAGTCCTAAACCCCAAAGAGAGGCACCAGAGTGTTTTCAGATGTACTGCTCTAATCTCATAAACAAGGCTCTGTTTTGCACTATTAAAGTAAAACAACAGTATGACTGTGAGAACAAGTGTCCAGACACAGACTAAGAACACCTGTGTTGGCACAACATGTGTTTTAAGCCTCATTGGACAGCAGGTTGGGTCCCTCCAAAATATCTCTCTCTAGGGGGTCATTCCCCACTTCTTGCACATTTATTGAAGAAACACAGTTTACTTTCCAAATAGAATTCCTTTTGACTTTTAACTTTCTTTTCTAAGCAAAGGTTAATGGAAAATATTAATGTTAAGCCACCGACAATTAATAATGTGACCATCATACCACAGTTATGAAAAACACAGTGAAAAAGTAAAATCTCAATAAAATAATCATAAAATAAATAAAAGAAAAAGCTATGTAACCCAAAGAAAATCAACCAAAACTGAAAACCCCCCCCAAAAAACTGCTGTCTTATCACCACTTTATAATTGTATCTCCTGGTATAAACTTTTCCCACTTACGTGAATTTGTTTTCAGCCTCTGCAATTGCATAACTCTGATTTAATTTAACTGGTGGATCTAGATTAAGGTCTTCCTAATTCTCTAATCACTAGGTATTTCCTGTGTGGAGAGATACTGTCCCAATTACATTGGATGTAAGGCCTGTAGAAAATACTGCTTGGAGGTGAAAAATGACAGCCCTTGCCCACTCACTCCATCAAGCTTAATTTTGGTTTCCTGCTATTCTCTAATGTTTGGCTGTCATTTGGCCTTTTTAACTGAAAACCACTTGATTTTTTAAAAAAATCAATCTTTTTTAAATTGCATTTTTAAGCAGTAAATATTTTAGTGATAGAATTTCAGTTTGAATGAAAGGAAAACGAGATGTTACGATCTTACCGCACAAAGGAAGTTATATATAGAATGTGCATCTTAATGACTAGAAGGTGTTGATTAGCATCATACTTTTATTTCACACAAAGATGTGTGAACCTTTCATAACAAAACTTGTAAGAAAGCAGAACTTGCCTCATTTGTCCATTTTTTTTATAAAAGTGAAGCAGCAGTTTGCTTGAAGCCAAACTAAATCTCATAGCCCTGCTGGACGGGGCAGATGAGTTTGGGATCACACCCTTCTCCTCCTCCCCTCACCCCAGCCCTGCCTCCAGCCTGCCTGCTGATCATTACAGCACATCTTTTGTTACCTATTAAAATAGGCTAACCTTTGGAATAAGCAGATTGCTCAGGTCTCCCTCAGCCCACTGAGGTACAGCTGGGCAAATGGTGCTGAGGAATTGCTCTGGGACTGCCAGGGAGGAGACACATCAAAACAATTCAAGGAAATAAATAACCGAGTTGCTGAGGAAAAAGAAATGCCACTCACATTCAGAAAGTATTTGATAAAGGAAGACTTTTGAAACAGTTCTCTTTGTTTTGTGTAAAACTGCCTCTCAGCTCTACTTCGTCCTCCCTTTGTGGCTGCCCAAGCCGAGTTTGTTTCTGTAATTGCAGGGAAAGGCTTTTCAGAGGCAAATCTGAGAGTCAGCTGGAGAAGCTGAGACAGGGAATTCCTCTCCTTGAGCTTAAGTGGGCAACTGTGCCGGTAATGGGTGTTTCAGATGAAATGTGTGGTTCTGCATGCTTGTTTATGCTGTGTTGAAGATCCTGTTATTGCTGTTGTTGGTGCATAATTTCATTTGACAATGTGCTGCAGATTCATCTTTATGTATGAATTTACAAGTACAGAGTGAGAAGCATAAAAAATAATACAGAACTGCTCATGCAGAGTCACAGCACACAAATTAGAACATTCAGTAGTTCAAAAATGCTGGGATAGACAACTTTAAACTTTCATAGCACCTCTGTATTTGTAAAGCTTTAGCTTTTGTTCATGATGATGAACATGAGGAAATCAAACTCACCAAATAAATGTAGTTTCAAAAACCTGGTTGCATGAGAAAGCAGAAAATATTGTCCACAGTTAAGCAGTATTCCTGTAAATGTGTAACGTATTATCAACATCTGCATTTTCTGTTCTAACTTTTACTGTATGGTCAGGGAGTAAATGAAATTCTTTCTGTAGTACTCACCTATATCTGGCCTAAGTTAGTTTACGTGTGACAGGTGATGAGCCAGGGTGAAGTGCTGCCACCTCCCAAACCTTTGACAGTACCCAAGTTTTAAGAGATATTGGTTAGTTTGGTTTAATAAGTTGCTTTATGCTCTCTCTAGTTTTTGGAATGCATTACACTTACCAGGCACCTGAAGAAAAAAGGCATAACAAAAGCATGAAAAGTTGAGTTTGGTTTTTTTTTTTTTTAAATTTTTTTTAAGAGATTCCTGTATTTCTTTCCTGAAACATTTTCATTAACATGATAATATCATCTGAAGAAGGAACAGAGAAAAATCCCACAATGTGATTAGAATTTTTTTTCTCTTTTCTCTTTAGATTCTCCAGTTAATGCAATTTCTTCTGGTTCATTGTCTTAATTAATTGGTCCTACTGACTTTACTAATCTTCAAATGCCACTTCTGATTTTTCTATCCCATGGTCACTACTTGCTCTCAGCAATGTGAGAAACTGGATTTTATGGCTTTATTCTACTATTTGAAATTATTCAATCTGCTGTCTTTTCCCATCTGATTAATTTAACAAGTGTCCCACCTCCTGAAAGGAGGAGGAGAGATATGCTGCTTCAGATCCATTCAGAATCAATGCTGCAACTAGGCATGCAGTTTTACAATCATTACTAGAAATCAACACATGTTGGCATGTGTTTGTTACACATTCCAGTAATCAATAAGATGTTATTAAAATATTTATTTCCTTATAGAACATGAAAGTTGAAGTAAATTCTGAAAGGATTACTATACATTTTAACTAAGATGTATCCACTTATCAGCAAATAAAGTTACATTAACTGGCTATCAAATATAAGAATTATCTAACAGTGGAGTTTGGAGTGGCTTCTTAAGCTACATAAAAATGGAAAACCAGGAAAAGTTGTCAGAAAAAGTCGTCAGGTAAGAATCTTACAAAATATCAGGAGTTGCATTTTACTTCATATATAAAATATGCTGGCCTTTTTCCCATCTAAGAAACTACTTAAATAAACAAGGTGGAAGAAATAAAACGAGTTTTCCACCAGAAGCAAACCTGTAGAGGAATGATGCCCTGAAGCTAAATGGAAAATGTAACAGGTAGCTAGAGAACCTCTACCACAGCCCCAGTACTGCAGCTGGTCCAGAGGGAAGTCCTGCAATTAGTGGTCATAAATAAATACCCACAGATGGACTCCAGCATTTATTGAATCTTAGTAATCACCATGTGGTTCTGCTGGATATGAAGTTTACCCAGAGTTGTGGACTTAGATATAATGGTGATAAGGCAATAAAATGCTTGGGTTATTCCATACATCAGAAAATTAAAATGGGACAAAAAGGTATTTATGACACAAATATTTAATTTCAGTGCCTGGGATATATCCTTGTATAATGAAAAAATATCAGTCCTGAAATGAAGTCCATAGATCTCTGGCTGTTTCATGAAGTACACGTTTCCCCGTTGCACTGTACTGGATCTAACTATTCATTGGACAGGAGACAAGGAATATGACAAAGGAAGCAACAGAAAGACCTTGAAAATCTTCATCTATTTTTCCTTTCACAGTAAGAGATTTCTTTAAAGACAGGAGAGATGCCTACTGAAATACAAAATGAACTGTAAAGCCAGGCAGTGTTGCTTGATCTTGTTTTGACTCAGACTCAGACAAAATAAGTTATTGTGAAGCTACTTATATATTTATATGCACATATATAGAGAGATACAGTTATTAATGCTCAGTTATTAATGATAGGGACTGGGGAAAAACAAGATAACATGACAATGTTTATGTGGAAAATATGAGTTGATTTCTCTTAAAAATAAAAAGCATATAAAACACTATAGCACAACTTTATTTTTTTGTCAGGTATTGGCTGTAGGAATATGAAAATTACATTGATGTTGCAGACTGGTAAATAGCATTCATCCTCAGTTGCCTGTAGTAGGTGTTCTAGACCTCAGCCAGTTTGGAAGCTGTAAGAACCTGCTGAAAAACTGGTCATGACACAACTCCTAACACAAAAAATACAACAAAAACTTACCTTTAGCTTTTATGTCTGCTTAAGCTTTGATATGACACAGGTGGAGAAAATCTAATGAGAATATTAGACTTTGATACAACAACTTTAAAATGTTCTCAACCTTTTTATTCCTCATTTTCTAAAAGAAATATTATTAGCATTTGATTTCCTCATGCTGATCCAAAGTACTTTCTATCATTTAGCCACAGACTATGTCTATGCCATGACAGACAAACTTCCCTTTGATATATTACTTGACATATTAGTTTATTTGCCTACATTCTCAAGGTTTTTTGCCTTCAGGCATCTTCAAAAATTTTACCTAAATAAAGATTATTCACTGAAATAATTTATGGCCACTGTGTGCTTTTGATCTGCACGAATACTTTCCACAGATTTTACTGATGTTTCAGGCATAGAGTGTTATTTTGGACTGTAAAAATAAGTGCATCCCCTTTCATTACTGCTTGACTACACAACTGACAAAAAATTTTTATTATAATTCTTAAAACTTTAAACATTTTTTTCAGACTAGGAGGTTTTCCTCTTCCCAACTTTCCCACTCAATATTAATTTCTTACTCTGATTTTTCACTTCTGATTCATTCAGTCTTCAATAGCTTCAAATAGAAATGGTAAAACTTGCAATATAATATTTTAATTTATAGTAGTACTATTAGGAACTATTAGGATTGTCTGGCTTCTTGTTTCCTGGCCCAGTCTTTACTCTGTTTAGAAGAAATACTGGAAAGGTTTTTTGGCAGCATCTGAGTAACATATACAGCCCTTTCTGTATTAACTTTTGTTTGTGTCCCTCAATTTTAAAGCATGAGATTTTGCTGCTCTTGATTCTCAGAGATGTAACATTTACACATCAATAATCTTGTACTTCATAATGTCTCAGATATGTAACTAAAGTTATAATGCATCTTT
>VZSR01000262.1:3867207-3874707 GCA_013398615.1 Brachypodius melanocephalos | reverse complement strand
ATATGGCAACAACATGATTAGTCTCACTGTATATATAGATAGTACTTCATTAATAGAGTATACAAAATATACTAAACAAATATTTAGCAGTCAGTTCCAACACATGACTTCCTCATAGCTAGTATACAATATAAAGTGTACTATCCAAGGCTTACTGGATTACTAGCTTGGTTTGTATCCCACGTGCCACTATACAGTAACTGATAATATAATAAACCCCAAGATATACTGCCTGATTCTCCTTGCAAAATTAACCCTGCTGTAACGATTAAAAAAAGAAATTTAACCTAATCTCCTATCTCTCTCTGTTGTGTTTCTAGGAGACACCTGAGGTTTGAAAACATCACAGGGTGATCTGAGGCCATGCAGTATCTGCTACGGTGTAGAACTCACTGAATTTGAAAACAATGATTAGGACCCACAGGCAACATCTGAATTTAACATCTCCATCTGAACTTAACTATATTTGTTCTTATTTGTGTGGTAGCTGACTTGCAGGGGAATGTGGGGTCATTTAGAAATTACTTTTATCACTGAAAAACATTTGAACAGTGTCTTCAGAAAGAGGGAGAAAAACAATTCATCCCTTTTTAAGGAAATACAAGTAATTGTGTGCCTTGAGATTTAAGGTCCTTTCATGATGTTTGTTTTTCACTTAGTATCTTTTCTCAAACATTTTTAAGTATTGAGGAGAACTTCTGAACTCCATTAAACTTCAAATTTCAGATATTTTCTTCAGAATTGTAAGTGGCTAAGTTTTTGATGCAAGTCTTCAGTGGTTTTTAATCATGCTATACTGCCATAATAATTTTCTCCAGATGCTGTAACACTATTATCACAATATTCCGTTCCCTTTATTGCACCCAAGAAATTGCATTTTGTGCACCATTTTACCTACCATATTACTTCATTGTATGTCCTGGGACCAGCACTATTTAGTATCTTCACCTGTGACACACAGCAGGATTTATTGAGTGCACCCTCAGCAAGTTTGTCAGTAGCATCAAGCTGAGTGGTTGATTTGGTGGAAGGAAGGGATGCTATCCAGAGGCACCTTGATGGGTTTGAGGAGTGGGCCCACATGAATGTTAGGAAGTTCAGTAAAATTAAGCATGAAATCCTGCACCTGGATCAGAGCAATCCTGAACACAAAAGAGATCGGAGGGTAAAGGGTTTGAGAGCAGCCCTGCATAGAAGAACCTGGGGATAGTGGTGGATGGAAAAAAGGACATGAGCTGGAAATGCGCACTTGCCACCCTGAAAGCCAATTGTGTCCTGGGCTGCATTAAAAGAGGCATGCTTAGCAGCTTAGAGAAGTGATTTGCCTTCCCACCCTGCTCTCTACTCTGCTCTCATGAGGTTCCCCACTGGAGTTTGCATTCAGCTCTGGAGTCCCCAGCACAAGACAGACGTGGACCTGTTAAAGCAAGTGCAGAGAAGGTTCACAGAAATAGTCAGAGGAATGGAACACCTCTCCCATGAAGAAAGGTTGAGAGAGTTGAGGTTTTACAGCCTGGAGAGAAGAAGGCTCCAGGGACACTTTTTAATACTTAAGGGGCTGTATAAGAAAGATTGGGACTTTCCACCAAGGCCTGCAATGACAGAAAAAGGAGCAACATTTGCAAACTTGAGGAGGGTAAGTTTACATCAGACATACAGAAAAAATACTTCACACGAGGATGGTGAGACACTAAAACAGATTGCCCAGAGAAGCTGTGGATGCCCATCCACGAAAGTTTTCAAAATCAGGTTGGATGGGCCTTTCACCAATTTAGCGAAGGATATCCCTGCTCATGGCAGGGAGGGTGGAGTAGATGATCTTTAAATGTCCCTTCCATTCCAACACATTCTATGATTCAATTGCTATGCTTTTGTTTCCATGCTCAAGAAGTTCTACAGAACTACTGAAAGACTACAGAACTACTGAAAGACTACAGAACTTTTTCCCAAATGAGTTCAGTTCTTTTAAGGGTGGTGTCAAGGTTGCTTTTATTGCACTTCAGTGGTTGGAGTGCAGCCACTGTATAGAGAGGACAACAAGAAAGAGCCATTAAAAATGCACTACACATTGAGATATTAGTTCTTCTTGTATTCTAATTTTTTAGTATTTAGGATCGTATCTTTGCAAGGACAGTTCAAAGATTATTTGATGACTAATGCATGGAAGGATTAATATCTTAAAGAACTAATCATAATACAAAATTTTCATATTTTCAACTATATTTTCTTCCAGGTTAACAGTAAATCAAGACTAAAAATCAAGCAGTTCAGTTGTCCGCACAAAAATAAATTTCATAGGTTGTTCTGCCAGAAGCTTAAGAAAGCTTTCTAACTTTTAGAAAACACTGCCATACAAGCATCTCTTTCTGGATGTGTAAATACAAGGAATAACACACTGGCTCTTGAAACTAACATTTCTCTCAACTCTAGAGTTTGTTTTTCAAAATCAAAGGTTGAAAGGCAAAGTTCAGGCATGTTGGTTAGAGACATAAAGGATCTTACATATATAGTATTTTATATATCTTCTGGGGAAGCAAATATACAAGGTATGTATGAAGAACAAAAAGCTTTTCTTTTTTGTTTCCATAAGCAAAAGCAGATTTTAAGATATGTGTATATACAGACAGAAATGTATTTAAATGTGGTTATTTGCAAAATTTTGCACTACTACTTTTTTGTACAACAGAAGCACTGTCCTAAGAACAAATTCCCATGTGAAGTATTGAGTATTTCATCATAAATCCTGAATAAATATTTCTCTATCCCATGACTTCTTATTAATAAATATGCTACTCTAATCCTAAAACATGTCATAGTTTAGTGACTTTGGACTTGTGATTAAAACTTTCTGATCTACTATATAATTGAAATCTGTATTTTAAAGAAGTTTAGTATCATTTCTTGATGAATTAATTGTGTTCAGAACTAATGAATACTTTTTATTAATGACAACGAAGATAGAATGAAGAACATCATTATTAACTTCATAGATGTCAACAAATTGAGAAAACCTTGGTAGAGGACTAGGAAATAAAGTGTTATATGATGAAAGGCTGAAAAATGGATGTCTTGTTATAGAAAGAGTAATTGGTCAATACTGGAGTTAAAAATTAGTATAGACAGTGAAGCACTGAACCAGGTTGCTGCGGGAGGCTTAGAATTCCCATCTTTTGGGGCCTTTCCCAAATCTTCCTTCTTGGAGTTAGACACACACCAGTGAGAAGTAGGTTAAATCCCTCCTAACTCTTTGGGATAATAAAGGGATGATGGAGACATCTCTTAGCAAAGTACAACTGTGACACCATATCCAAATGTCCTCATCAAAATGCCCGTCTCCTTTGAATAAGTGCAGGCAAAATACACCTCTACCTGAGCTCAGGGTGACAATGCAGTGTCACAGACAGAAAGCAAAGAGATGACTGCAGAAGCAGCAAAAATAAAATACAGCTAAGCTAAATTATTTCAAGGAACTTTTTGGTAAAGATATAAACAAATGAACATCCTCATTTCCATGGATAATCTTCTTTACAATTGATGGATTCACAATTATAAAGAAGAATTTGCCTGTACCCCAGCACTTTCAAAATAATACTCTCTGTGAGAGATGTTTTTAATATAAAAGAAGGATACTAATATCTTGCAGATCTGCTTGCTCATCTCAATACATTGCTTTTTCTTTGCTCACAGATTGCAGAACATGAAGTTCCTCTTTCTCTGTGTCTGCCTCAAACATCCACTCTTCTGCATGCTTTAAGGCTTTCCATGAAGAGTTTTCTCTCACTCCTCGCAACTAACTGGGAAATTAAAACTGCATACTGTATCCTTAAAGAAATCACCATTTATAATATTTAACTGGAATAACTGCCAGGAGACAGGTAACAGTCGCTAGACATTTATGAAGACTGCAGGCTTTTGGAGGAGAGCTTTGTGGTTTCAGAGGAAAAAGAAAGATAACAGGACAGGCAGCTGAGGGATAAATGTCTGCTAGGAAGGAATGCATAAAGTAACTTTCAAATATTTAGGGATGAAGCCAAAGTCTCAAAGCTTGCAATAATTCATCTGCTACAAGGTGAACTTGTCTTCTGAATTTTGCAGAAGATAAGCCTGATCCTGTCTTGGGAAAATGTGTTTAGTATGATATAATCCTGCTAAAATCTAGACAACAGCAACAAAACAAGTGTTACATTCAACTTCTAAACATTAGAATGTGTGCTGCTGCTGACAAAAAAACAACCAGATCGTATAACCGAGTACATGATTTCTTAATTAAATTGAGTTGAGCTGGTGTCAACAAGGAGAAGATATAGTTGATACAATATTCTCAATTATGAATAGCACATTTTCTACAGTGGATGCACTTCACATCAACTTTAACATAAGGGGATACCAAATAAAGCAAAACAGCAGTGAGAACTCAGAACAAGAAAATATAAATAATTACAACAAGGTTTAGATTTGTTTAGTAAAGTAGTGCTCATTCTAAGCTTTGAATAAAAGATTGAATTTTTCTTTGGAAAACATATGAAGGCAGACAATGCCTTTTATAACCACCAGCATTGTGTTACTACAGCAATTCTTTCCTTCTTCCAAACAAGAGATTTAACAATTTAAGTTTCCCTGTATATCATGCAATTCTATAGAAGGGGAAAAAAAAAAAAAGAAAAAAAAAGAAAAAAAAAAGAAAAAAAAAGGAATTGGTTTATTAGTTAATTTCTCATTTGTATATGTAAAAAAGAAAAAAAAAAAGCAAGAAGTTCAGTGATTAATTTTGAAAGATGCTAGGAAAATTTAAGGATTCAACCCCTGTAGGATTCCCAGTGAACAAACTCCACAGTTCAGGTCTGGGTCGTCTAAACATTGTTGCCCATAGCCACCAAAACTCTTTAATGTTCTGCTAAAATCATTTAAAGAAAAGTGCGGTGGGACATCATGACAGAGAGACTGAGTCTCCCAGGCAGTCAAGTCAATGTAATGACTGGCAGGGAAAATACTTTGCTCTTGGCTTTGTATTGAAGCAAAGATTCTACTGGTGGTAGATGTTGAGGGAAAGAAGCTGCCTAGGTCAATGTGCTTACTGTGAGCTTTGTAGCCAAGAATATGATTTGCAACATGTCATGTAATTCTTTTAAGCTCTTTTGGTGCCCTTTTATTCTACTCAGGGGTTGCAATAATCAGTCTAAAATCATGAAAGGATAATCTTTTTGCTGGGTTGCAGCTGAAAGTATTTTGTATTGCTATGGTGACTTAGGCACCTAGTAACACTAGGGAGTTTTTTACTTTGGTATTCAATGGCACAAAGGGCAATAAATTACATCATGTCTTGAAGTCCCTCCCAAGCTTATTTTGTATGAGACTTTAATTTTGATACTATTGACTCACGGGCTTTCCTAGTGACTTCATATAGAAGCGTAAAAGATGATGAATTTTCTAAAACTTAGATGAAGTTTTCCCAGGGGAATCTTTGGGACTGAAAAATTTCTAAGCCATATGTGTCATGGCAACCTACATCAATTTTCTTTTAAGTTTATGTTTGCCCATTAAAGAAATAAAGATTCCTAAGAGTTAAAAAAAAAAAAAAGTGAACTAAATAATTAGGTAGCTCTCAAGCAACTTTAACTATTTTCCAAACCAATTGATGTTCCATTTGATCCATTCTTCCTCACAATTCTGTAGACAGCCTTAAGCCCACAAACATCACTTCTTCAAAATCAATTGTTAGTCTGCAGATATTCCTTCAACTGTACTATCTAGTCACTACCTTTATCTCTTTTTTATATTCTGAAGCACAGTAATTGTAATGAAGTAAACAGAACCCTATCTTTGTGTAACACAATATCTTTTAAAAAACTTCACATTTCCAGTGTAACTTTTAACATCAGACACCTGCATTTTTAATTTATGTTTTTGCTTATTACCAACAGGTGCCCTCAATTCTATGATGTAGTGGGCATCCTGAACTACAAGTGCGATTTGATTCAGCTACACAAAATGTTCCAGGAAACGCTGGGAGAAGATCCACAGCCACAGATTTCTTCAAACTGCAAAAGTTTGAAAATATTTGTGTCCAAGCCAACAAGCTGAGCTACTAAGCTCAAGTAATATTGTGGCCAATCTAATTTTTTTGTGTATGTTTTCATATTTTAATATGTGGAAAAAGTTTAAAATATTTATTTTTATCTGAAGCATTTTTACTTTCTAAAGGCTTCTTTGCACTAAGTATTTCCCAAGTTTAACCTGTTGAAATATATTATGTACAACTTCCATTGCTGTCTTTTTTTCCTAATAGAGATGAACTAGTATTTCTTCAGGAAGAGTTATATTACATCTTGCCAATATAGATATAGATCTGTAGGATATCCCAATGGCAATTTTGAAGGAAAAGCTTTCTTTTCCATTTCACTATTTCAGATTAAGAATTTTTATATTTATGCTTTCTTAGACAAATGGAGACAAATCCTCAAATCCTATAGTATTTTCATGTTATCTAATTCTTATTCTTTCTACAATTTTACACTGTTATAAACAGTTTATTATTTCTTCTAAGTAGAAGTGAACTGTTTATTGATGTGAATATGTGCAGCCACAGAGGGAGATACTAATCCAAACATTGAGAAAGGGAAGAAAGTATTAGATGAGTAATTAAATACAAATTCAGTAATGCTACAACTGTCACAGAATACATTATTATTTCTCCTCGAATATCAGGAAACACTTCCCCCATCTATTTATCACACACAGTGAAATGACGAAAAAGTGACATTATTTCTAGATAAAATAACGCCTATAAGCAAACCTCTGGCTTTAAACAAGAAAGGGAGGAAGGTCCTGTTGTCACATATCCTTCTCAGGAAGCTGAATTCACTAAGGAGACAGTGAAGCTACAACATCCCGATGGAGGAAGATGAGAGATATGATTCCTACAGAAGCACTGCTCTTTGTGGGAATGTTTATGGATATGCTTTGTCAATCTGCCACTTTCAAATTACACCCTTACACCTGGGCCCTCCAAGAGCCATTTTGAGAAAAAAAAAATGGAAGTAAAAGCCTTTTTGTTTTTTTCTTCTGAAATGAAACACTGAAGCACTAAACCTTTGAAATGTACTTATTTTCATATTGATGATTTTACCCATCACCAAGGGTTTCAAGTCTACCATTGTGGAGTTGGAGTTGCATTGACTGGGCAATGGAAAGCAGAGGCAACAAACAGACCTAGCAGGCAGCACTGCTGCAGAGGCTGACAGGAGATAAAAGTCCACAGGAATAGTTAATTAGGCCACTAAAGTTTGTCTTTAGTTCATCACTAGAGGAGATGACATAAGATGGAATTAATGATCAGTGGTCACAAAGCACCTCTGGTGCATCAAGGAGCAGGAAAGGATGAGTTTGTGTAAGTCAGTTATTGCTTTTACAACCTCTAAACTAGACTTTCCTATTTATAATATCTGTTGATAAAATTTTAGCAGTTGTTGGAACCCAGAGCATCCCTTTGGCTGCCCTGAG
>VZSR01000262.1:3851134-3867107 GCA_013398615.1 Brachypodius melanocephalos | reverse complement strand
ACTCTAAATCACCTGAATGTCGGAAAATACCAATCCGACAAGCAGTCAGTGTAGAAGCAGCTAGTGTTCTTCATGCCCTCCCTTCAATTACACTAGAATAAAAGGGAGGCAAGTCCCCTGGGGCAGGGGTAAAGAAAAATAATAATCACAAACCCCATAATTACCAATTGCACAAAAATGGTCTTGCAAGCACAACTTTTCCTTTGTAATAAATTAAAAAATACGTAAACTCAGTTATTGCTGTTTCTAAGATCCATCCCTTCTGCACATGATATGACTTCACTAGAAGAAAATCCAGAGCATCTTCCTCCTGATTGTTAAAATTGCCACATTACTGCTGCTCACTCCCTCAGTGGTTCTGTTTTAAAGAAAACACTCTCTAGGATCACTGCATAATGCAGGTTAAGGGCTCTAGAATATCTCTAGGTGAACTCACTGTCTGAAGAAGGCACAGCTAGAAGGTCACAACAGATTTCTTGGGATTTTATCCAGTCAGGTTTGGAGGATATGGGCTATAAAACTTTGGAGGATATGGACTATACTACTTGCTTGTCAACAGCCCCACCCACTGCCTAACTGTCTGCATGAGGAAAGAGGACATATATCCATATATCTTTATATCCAATCTGAAACTCTCATTTTAATTTATGCCCTCTGCCTCTCATTCTACCACCACAGTAAAGAGCCTGGTTTCATCTTCTTGCTTATCTCCCTGTGGGTACTGAGAGTCAGGTCCCCTCAGAGCCCCCTCTTCTCCAGGCTGATCAAGTTCTGATTGCTCTGGCTCTCCCCAGAGGGCAACTGCTTCTGCTTCTGACCATGTGGGTAGACTTTTGCTGAACTCACCTCAGTTTACTGCTATAATTCTTAAATCTGAGGTGCCAAAACTGGACTCGGATGGGGATTTTCCTTCCTCAGTGCAGGGCATGGCATTTCATAAAGTTCCCCGTGGCCAAATCCTTCAGCCCCCACATATCATCTGCAAACCTAATGAGAAAGAAGTCCATCCTGCAGGACATCAAATAAGATGTAAACCAGGACAGGTCCCAGCATATTCTTCCATTCCAGAAGAAATCAGAGAATATCCAGGTATTGCAAATGTATGACCAGAGTAAGAGTCAAGAACAATTAATAACTGGATGTTAAGATCTAGCATGAAAAAAAGTGTAGAGGAAAGCTACTCTTTATGTGAGTGACTATGTATGTCTCATATCAGAAGGGAGTGGGACAGCAGGAAAATATTCATTATTACCTGAAACAGCATTATTATCTGAAAATCAGAACTATGTGAACATATAGTGCTATTTTAAAGAGAAGAATATGCCACAAGTTATACAGGGTGTCTGGAAAGGAAGTACTAAGAGGGCTGTTTAATGAAGAAAAAGGAAGAAGAAAAAAAGTGGTGATTTTATCTATACCTTTTGGGTTTTAGGGGAATATAGATAGCAGAAAATATTAAGACATTACACTTATATTATCAGGAAAAATAAAACCCAAGCCTTTTTAAAAAACACTTAAAAACTTATTGGTTAACAGGGCATATCCAATTAGTTCTGACAAAACCTAGAAAATATTTCTTTCTTGTATTTGCATGGATAAAACTGTTCTGGATTTCAACATTAGTGATTTTGCTCATGTTATAGACTAGTAAGAGTGCAAAAAGTTTCAAAGACCTAATAAAAAGATTTCAGATCTGGGACAGATCCTCGTCTTATTTAGAAAAAAAGAAAAAAAAAGGGAAAACAAAGATTTAAATATTTTGAGAAATTGAAATGGTGAAATGGGACTGTAAGAAGTTACAAGAAATATCAGATGGAGATTAGGACTGATTTGAAGTGACTGAAGGCAGAATAAGAAATGAGGGAAAGCCAAAGACATGAACACAAAGAGTTTCCTTGGATGAACTCCAGTTCTCATTTAAGTCAATGGCAAAATTCCCCTTGACTTCTTTAGGGCCATGATTTCGCTTCTGAAGTTTATTCACTGAAGATGTAAGTAAAATATGTAATGCATCTGACAGGACACTTGGGGAGAAGGGGAAATAACCATATTTTTCTACCAGATGAATGAGGTGGAATAGCAAATGTATGTAAGACCAGTAATTTTACTTGCTCTATGAGCCTTCTAAGAGAAATGCTGCAGTAAACAAGGAGAGCAGATGGGTGTACTTACATTTGCAAATTCCTGTGAGAAGCTTCCAAAAATCTAACTCATACTAGAAGTAGACACAAAGATTTGTCAGTAATAAAAGTAATTAGATGAAGAACAAAAGATTATATCACAACATAGAGGTAGGTTAACAGCAAGAAATCGCTAAGATCCTACATTTGATTTCTACTTTGAATCTAATTATGAATAGCCCTGAAGATATTAACAGAGATAACAACATGATATATATAGATTAGATATATGTGAGGTTAACAGTGAAAAACCCCCAAAGCTGACAATTCATGGCAAAATCAATTTCCTGCTGACAAATAAAAGAAAGAAAATAAACTACCCATATATATCCATCTACTATAACCACTTGGGAAACATATTACGAATCCTTCAATGATGCTTCTTCTTGAGGAGTCAAAACCCATTATGTTAGACTAACTAGGAGAGAATAATGACAATAACAATTATATAAAACATGTTTATGTATTTGTAAGTAGGCCCTCACTTCAACTTCTGTATTCTTGACTACTCTTTAGCTATTACTCACTCATCCCAAAAACCATATAGAAGAATCCAGGAAAGAACAACAGAAGTGACCTATGGCATGGGAAACCTACCTGTGGGGGGAAACTTCAAATTGACTTAATTCAGCTGCCTCTGAAGTCAACACAAGAATGGAGGCTTGGATATATGAGTAATAGTAAGATACTAAAAGTATGGAAACATGGGAAGTGTAGGAAAAAAGGACATGTTCACCTTCACCTTTTCAATGACTTAAGGGTCACCCAATTTAATATGGCAGATTTATAACAACTTTATCCTTACAGTTATTTATTATAAAAATAAAAAGGCATAATGCTACTGCAAAAGACAGCTTTCTAAAATCCTCAGTATGTTAATGCAGTTAATGGGCTCTGATTTTCAAAATTATTATATGTTTAAATTCTATTAAAAATATCAAGTATTCAATAAGTCCAAGATGCCATCTATCATTAATCTACAGGAAAAATGTTTTAACACAAATTGACCTTCACACTGCAGAAGTCAGCTAGCCATTGGACATCAGGAGCAAACCTCTTGTTTTTCCTATCTAGCATATGCACTCCCAACTCAGGGATGACTTATCTGCTTATCTACAAAATACACAAATACATTTGATCATGAAGAGGCTGGACTTCATTCTTGGTGTTTCCTACCCTATCAGTTTGGGTCTGCTCAAGCACACACAAATATCAACTGCTTCTCTTCAAGGTAGAGACAGTTAAAACATAGAGATTCTTTTCAAAGGAAAGTTGGGAATGGCCATTGGTGGCATACCAAAATTAAAAGGAAAATATGTAAAACAAATTTTTGAAAAATTTAAGCTTTATAGTAAGGAGTCTGAGTGAAAAAAAAAAGTTGAAAATAATTTAAAAAAACCCCCAAAATCAAACATGTACTCTTCTTCCTTTTATCTTACTACAAAGAAATGAGCATTGTATAGAAAAAATTCTAGAGTATAAATTGACAGATTTAATTTGATAATTTCATTTTCCTTTAATAAAATAAAATATTTTGTAGATTAAAAATGGGCAGTGAAAACATAAGGAGGGATTTTTATATTATGAAACTGTAATTAAATTGAGCAGGTCTTGGTGTTTTGTCTATTGTTTGGGGTTTTTATTATTATTATTATTATTATTATTATTATTATCATCATCATCATCATCATCATCATCATCATCATCATCATCATCATCATTTTAAGACTTGGCAAGAAAAGGCAAAGACTATAAATATGGATACCACATTTGCATCAATATATTAGACTTTGAACATAGATAAAGACTTTATCTTTTTGAAAAACTGGCATATTAAGAATACACATTCTTTAAATATCAAATGAAGCTTAAAGCTCACCTACAACTAGCCCTTCTTACAGGATCAAAATTTTTAAGAATCAAGTTCTGACTAAGAAGATGAAATTAACACAGATTTTCTGATTCTAGCAACTCTTACTAAAAATCCCATCCTTGACATTTGCTTGCTCCCTTTGGTGTCTAAATAAATGTATTTTCTCTGTGATAGAACCACAAGAAAGTAGAGACTTGACTAGAAATTAGCTTAGGGCACAGGCCTCTAAAGTCTTTCAACTCGTCAACTGCATCTAGTTCAAACGTCTAAAGTTAACATGCTAAACAAAGAAAAGTATTAGGGAGAAAAAGCACAGAAGTTTTTAAGGCAAAATTTCAAAGCAAAACGACAGAGTACTAGAGATTTCAGTGTGAATACTTTTGGAGTTATTGAAGAACCATAAAAAAATAGCAAGCCCAGAAACAACAAAGTTCAAGACGAGAGGCTGTGGATCTGGCACACTCTGTAGTGTCTAATGGTTGGGAAGTTTTAAAAATTGTATGAGTTACACAGAAACTTAGCAGCAACAATGAGGTACCTCAGTGTTATTTGTGGGTTAGAGCCAATAAATATTCTCTACACAAAATCTGGAAAGCTTTTCAACGATCCAGGACAAACTGAGAGAGAATTTGAACTGTGCTATATGTCGAGTTTGTACATTTTAATATGAATACATGCTATATACTCTTGTTTTTCTATTTCTGTTGAAAACTTTTACATCAATAAAACTCTTGGGAAACATAGAGCTGATCAGACAAACAGTATGGGACAACTCCCTCAAGGGAGTTGACAGCTCCTCCAAGTTTAGTGTCATTGGCAAACTCATTTAGTATCCCTTCCAGTCCTGCATCCAAGTCATTTATGAAGATGCTGAATAGCACAGGGCCAAGGATGGAGCCCTGTGAACCCCACTAGTGCCAGGTCCCCAGTCTGATGTCACCCCATTCACTGTAACTCTTTGTGCCCAACTCATGAGCCAGTTGCTCACTCATCACATGATAATTTATCCAGCTGAGGCTGGATATTTGGTCCAGAAGGATCCTGTGACAGACAATATTAAAGGCTTTACTGCAGACCAAAAGATCACATCTGCTGGCCTTCCTAGATCAACTAGGTGGATGATCTTGTCACATAAGGAAATCAGGTTTCACAGCCTAAACTTCCCCCTCATGAAGCTGTGCTGGCTGTGCCCAGTGACTGTGTTGTCCTCCTCTTCTTTTTCTCAATACTTCCCAGAATAAGGTCTTCCATGATTTTGCCAGACACTGAACTGAGACCAATAGTTTCCAGGGTCCTCCTTCTTGCCTTTCTTGGAAACTGGAACAACATTTTCCAGTTTGCAGTCAGCTGGGACCTCTCTGAATTCCCAAGACTGCTGGCCTTGCTGGACTAGCTTGGTCTGCTAGAACAAGCCTGGAGTAAGGCCAGCTCTTCAGTTGTGGGGTTTTTTTGCTGAATAGCTGATTTAACAAGTAGAACGACACATCACATTGAACACAGACAATTGGGTCAAACGGACCTGTTAAGGACTTTCTGCACTACCCTTGCTGACATTACTCATAGTAGCTGAATTTTATGCTCACTATGTATTTCTCTGTGAGGCCAACTTTCAATTTGATCTTAAAGATAAGAGTTCTTAAAAGTATTAAGCAATGATAACTGTTCCAAATTACAAAATAAATGGATAGGAACAATTCAGCTATCTTTGTAAAACATGGCATACATGAAAAAGACCCTACTTTTTAAAGATTTATCATACGGATCAAAAGAAACAGGGTTACAAGGGACTTCAAGAGATCATAAAGTCTCTTAATTTCCTTTCTCTACCCCAAAGTAGGATCATTTATACTTAAATCACTTTTGACCACTTTAATTTATTCTTAGAAGCTTCCAGTATCAGTGATTCCCAAAGACTTTCTGTGCTATGGTACATATATCAGCACTTTATTATCCTAAAGTCAAAAAGGTGGGGATTTTTTTCTGGTGTCTATCTTAACTGTTCTAGCCAAAATATCAATCAATTATTTCTTGTACCATTCCCAATGGACAAATTCTTTCCTATCTTCTCTACACCACATTCTAAAGGCTGTCATCATTTCCCACCTACTTCCTCTCTTCTCAAAAAACCTAGTATTTTTAGTCTTTCCCCAGTCTTCAGAAAAGACCAATCAGAAGAACTTCATGGAAGACAGAGCTTACTTTTATACACAACATTGCTGTTAAGTACACTGTCAACAACCACATACCTTTGTCAGCACATATTTGTCACCCGCTTCTAGTATTAAGAAAGACTGCGCATCCAGTCATTCTTTTTTCAGAACATTTCACCAAACTGTTAACACAGTTATGACTTCCATTTTTATACTATCGTAGATTTACCATTTAGATATGAACAGCAACATGTTGGATGAATATGCTCTATGTGTATCATTTCTGCAAGAAAACACAAATACAGTCTGTCTGCAGACTGAGCTGATTAGGAAATATCTGAGATATCACAGAACCTAGATTTACATATCCTGCCTCTTAACCACATATTTTGACCTGTGCTTAACACAGACTTCAGCTTCACAGAGCAGTCTATTCCTGCTGAATGAAATATATACAGTGCAACACAATTGTCAATAATACATCTGTATATATCTAGCTACTAAATAAAAATATATATGGTTTAAATTGTACTTCCAGTAGCTTCAGATAGATACAAACACATTATCATTTCTCTCGTAATGCTATGAATTAAAGGGCATGCACAGTAACAGAACACTACTTGATGGGTGCTCATCTCATGGCATGTCACTGCCACCAGGCACGGTTTGCCTTCGGGCTTTATGTACCTATAGCACAGTCAATGGCAACTGGCTTTGTGTCAAACCCTTCCCTAAATCAAGTGATGTTATTTTACAGGGGGACAGAAGTGTAAGTAATATATAACCTCTATTCAAACTACATCTGAAGGTCCTTCTCCAAACCCAAGTAATTCAATTACTACCTAAACACTGCAAGAGTCTGGGGCAGGGATTTGACAAACCTTTTTGTTTTGCCTTTGTACAGCACTTTCCACAAAAGGGCCCCCAACCCATCCACAATAGTGTGTATTAAAATAAACCATAACAGTTTAACTGAATGTAGCTGAAATAAGCTTTTTCCCCACAGGAACAGAGACAAAGAAGAAACACATTATACACAAGCACATCTGGAATTCTTCAAAAACCTGTTAATACCTACCCACATAACTAAATCCAAACTGAGTATTTTTATGGAATGGCTTGTAGACACAAGAAAAATGAGGAAAATGGACAGTCTGCTCTATCAGAAACAGTCTGTTTGGTCTACAAAATAAAGATGCAAGGTTCACAGTGTGCTCTCTAGAATACATTTGAGAAACATGAAGAAGAGTAAAAAAGACTCTGTAAACTAAAACACATATCAGCAAAACTAAAATGGAATATATTTAATCTGGAAATTGGAATATGGCTTATAATCATCAAAGGAATGAAGTTTCATGATGCCTTTCAAATTTGAGATGGCCTATGATAATTTTAGGAGAGGAATTGTACTATATGGTTGCCCACAACATGGCTCTTATCTCCCGTGTTCTTAGAGCAAGAGGAGATAAAAGCTCAGAGGCCCTTTCTTCAGCTATGATATCTGATTATGCCAAATTTGCACGGAATGAAGAAAAGGAGGGAAAACACGAAGATAAATAAAAATAAATTTGAGGGGAAGTTCCTAATTACCCCACTATTATCACAGCATAATACTGCATCAAATAAACATATCCCTTTATCCATCCTAATCAGAAGCTTACTAAAGTCTTCAAAAAGCATCAGTGGAGTGGTCACAATCATACTAAGTTTTTTAACATCATGAAATCCTTATTATTGGGTACAGTGGAGCAATCAACTTGGTAAAATCTTGGTATAGGAGGGAGACAACTGGATTTGTTCAGCCTAATTTAAGATACACTTTCAATGTTGTTGCCTACTTGGAGAAAACCACCGGAATATTTGCAGTTACAACCCTAACAGAAATTACATCAGGGTTGAACCACACATATGCATTCCCAGCACTGATCTAAATCAAAGGCTTTTGTCAAATTCAACTGCACTTTGCCAGAAGATTGAGAACTTTGCTTTTGCATATGGGCTTTACCAAGTATAATCACATCTTTAGCCCTCTTGAAATTTAGTAACTTTACCGTGACCTACACATGGGGTTTCACATAAGATGAAATCTTTATAGAAAGTCTTTAAAAAACCCAACCCTGAACTGACATTTTTAGTCTTTTAAAATCTGTAAAGTGCCTAGTTTTCTATGAATTCTAAAGATTAAACAATAGTCAAATATTAATTTCTCAGCATAATGTCTTAATTTTTTCAGGGAATGCTTGGATTTATGGATCACAATTTACACTACTGGTATAAGTGTTATCAATTGGATATTATAGTATGTTTTTATTTGACTTTTTATGTGATAAGTAAGTTTAAAGACACATTTTGAACACGTGTATTTAGGAAATAGTATTTAGAGAGTCCACCTTCAAAAATTTTGGCTTATAATGTTACAGTTACTTAAAATACAAATGCAATCATCAATAGTGGATAAAATTCGTTACTGTCTCTGCAGTTTTAGAAATACATTTTAACAGCACTGTCACCTCAGCTTGTGCATCGTGCAAAGACAGGACTCTTATGAACTAATTTTAGGAGTTACAAAACCACATTGCAGAGAGATTTAGTTGTGAAACATCAAACAAATTTTTAACATCTGCAACAACACTTAAGATGCTGTTTTTTCTTTAACAGACCTTTTATGTGAGAAGCAAAAGTATCTTGTCCATAGACTGAGAATTCCTGATAGCAGTAGCACAAAAATTTCAGCAAGACAGCTTCCAAAAAGATTCTGTGAAACCTCACAGGAGCCTAACAACTTCAACAAGCCATGCTAGGGGTATCTGACTCTTTTCAGCTGAAGGCACTGTATCTCTGGAGTGATCTTTTTGTTAAGAGCATTGGGAATGTACTCTAGTAGTGCAACAACTGGGGCTGGAATAATGTGAAAAAGAAACAGCAACTTCTGATCAAAAGTAAGACATGCAACATTCAAGAAGCTATAGATGAAATTATGAAGAACTGGACCATCAGTGTTGGAAAATAAGTAAATTAATGAACAAAAGCAAACACAGAGAACAAATGGACTGGAAAGTAAAGTAGTGTAAAATAAAATTTTTAAAAATGAGAATGTAAATATTTTGGGAAACACTCAAGTGAAAGTTGTTTCAATGGGAATGGTGAAAAATATTATTAATCAAAACATCATTGCTTATTTTTCCATTAGTGTCCACAGGTAAATGGCTCTGTACAAAAGCCAAAATAATTTCACTGCATATTCTCACAATAGAACTTCTTTCAATGGGAATATGCTCAGACAAAAGCTATAACCTTTAAGATCACATTTCCTAGCTGTTCCCCTTTTCATATAAAAATAAAAAGTTGTCACAAAGTCTCTTTGCCCATTATCATCCTTATGTTAGATTTATGAATAAAAATGTGTGAAATTAAATTATACAGGCATTAAAGTATCATGTGATTAGGTGAAACGTTTTTGATGAACAAGGATACCCAGAAATACTGCAATTGCTACCACATTCATCTGCTCAATTACATGCTTCTCACCTATTTAATAATGCTTGTTACATCCCTGTTAATTGATGTGTTTTGCGAGTTTATTTTCTTATACACTATGTCAAGTCTTATACAATGAACAAGAGACTTGGATCATAGCAGTCCCCTAGAACAGAACAAGCCTCCAAGGTAAATGCAAAGAGATCATGAAATGGGACAATGAAATGATAACAAAAAAAAAAAAAAAAAAAAAAAAAAAAAAAAAAAAAAAAAAAAAAAAAAAAAAAAAAAAAAAAAAAAAAAAAGGAAGAAGGAAAGACAGGGGATTGGAACATTATGAAGTTAAAGAAACAAGGGAATGAAAGGGATTAAAACTGGAATGATAGGTAACCTACTGTAAGTGGTGTGAAAGCTTAACAGTGGGGGACTGGAATAATCAGATATGGGAACGACCTGACAATGGAATGCTTTCAAACTGAAGCACCTCAAAAGTAAATGATCTTAGAGCAGAATAATCATATTTGCCTCTGGGAATAAAATTTAAAGATAAAAAAGTTTGAAAAAAAAATAACAAGTTTGATGATTATGCAGATAGAACTGCAGAGAGAAATGATCCAGTCAGGGCAAGATTGAGAAAAGGTAAAGGAGTAGGGTTGGGAATGACAGGAGAATAAAAAGAAAAGGTGACTGAAACCATAGATGCTTGGAACTCACTTTTTCCACACAAAATCGAAGACGAAGGACTACACTGGATAAGGTCTTTTTTTTCTTTTTTTTTTCTTTTTTTTTTCAGATTGACTCTTACCCTTGCTCATTTGGACAAAAGTTATCCTTTCTCATAACAACCTACCATAACATTTTCTAGAAACAGCTTTAAAGATTGTAGAATATATATGTGTGTGTGTCTTGACATTTGGTTTCAAACAATTCCCTTCTTAGGGAGTACAGCACTGCAACAGCTGAGCATAAAGACTCATACAGGAGATGATGTATGAACTCACCTTGTGAGAAGCACACCTAAAAACTTATTTCTTGTTTTCACTTTTTTTAAAAAAGCTGTTAACAAGTAAAAATTCTAGAAATCAGAGTGGCATTAACTCCAGGATTCTGGATCTGCTGTTAGGAAACAGATTATTTTGGTAAGTCAGTTGAGAATGAGTTTAGTTGCATTGTCCTCAGCCTACACTCTCTCACAGAATGAGCAGGGAGACAACCATGATGACAAGCCTCTTCCTCAAAATCTTGCCAGGGGGATATCTGTTTACCCTATCACCTTTTCTAACTCCTTCCACTCTTTAATGAGCTGCAGTGAGTTTTAATAGAATTGTATAAATAATCGCCCCATTGTATCCTATGGTAAGACTACATTTTCTCAGTCTGACATTTTCCTTGTTTTCTCACGACCAATTTCTTTCAGTTTCCTCAACTGCTGTGAAGAGCTTTGCAGATTAAAATTGTACCTTTTCTCCCCCCAGGATTATACAATGAAGTAAAGTGGCATTTTGCACGATGCATTTACCACGACGGGACAAGTGATGTGCTAAATATTCTGGTGATAAAACACCCAGGTCTGTACCAGATGTAATAATCACTGAAGTGTAATCAGTATAGTACAAATGCAGCGACAAACACCAGAAAAACAGTTGAACTTGATTTCCATCCCTTATTTGCCATTCTCAAGAATGAGAACTCTCGAGTGTACAACAGAGACAGGAAAAGTAAAGCACAAAGTTGATTTCATTATGATCCTGATGTTCATTTGAAAATCTAAATTCATTAGTTCTGAAAGAACTGACCTTCAAATCCCCCCAAAGCTCTTCAGCAGTATGCTGTCTATTACATAGAGGTTAAAACGAAGTTGCATTTTCAGTAATGCATGAACTGTCATTACTATTCCTAAGCATCATCTCATGTGTCAACCAATACTGTTGTTTTACGTTTTCTCCGAAGCTTCCCACAACCCAGCTGTAACTGCACTTGTTTGAATTTGTCTTCTTTAGTTCAGAAGTCTGCATTTATACTCCTCAAAAGGTGTGTACCATGGAACTTACAGCTACATCCATATACAATTGTTATGTAAGATTAGCAGCAGCTAGTTTTACATAAATAATGAATCTTTGTGCATAAAATATCTTAATTTCTGTTTGTCACTTTGCATCCTGTTCCTTATCAGCTCTAACTCACAGTAAGTTCAGAGAAGTAGTCCACGTTGAAATAACGAAAGAAAGAACAGTCTTAAGCATTGACTTAAAATAGAATTGCCTGATATTGATTGTTGACAACTGATCTTAGAAGAAACTTAAATTTTGAACAGAACATATATCTGCCCACAATAAGTAACAGATTTTGGTAATGGTGAAGATTTATGTCAAGGAAGCACTCAGCACCTACATTCCAGGAATCAGATTTGAAAGCCAGAGACAGTACTTGGATTTAATACTGTTGGAATGCAGAAAGAAAACCTAAGACTTGAGATTATACTACTCTTATGCTGCATCCTGGCTCATGGAATTGCCACCTTTCATCAGATAGAGAAAGGAAACTGGGAGGCACACAGTATAAAATTTCAGATGCTGTATGTAATATTTATGTAATAATGTAAGAGTTATCCCAGCTACCAGGACATGGCTCTACTGATCACCCACAACTTACTGTGGTATTTTTAAGTATTCAGCATAAGAAATGGAGCAGATTTTATTTCATTACTTGAGGCCAAAATTTTAGAAGTTTTAAAGTGCCCTAAATACATTGGCTGGGACTCACTGCATTTAACAAACTTCTAAGTATGATACAGTTACTTGAAGTTACAGACCTCCTGTCTTTCTCTAGTCAATGAACAGAGACTGTTTTCCAAGTAAGTTGATTGGCCTACCTATGTTAAGATACCTGGTCACAGATGGGTAAATTAATGACTCCAACTGCTCTTACTGCTGTGTTCCACAAAACCAGATGTGAAGTACTAGGTTCATATCCAAGAACGGAAAAAATTTCCCCACTTTCTGACACTCAATAGCTGAGGCACCACGATAACAGAAATTGATGTCTCTGATAACGCTTCAATGCTCAACCACAGATATACTGACTTCACACACAAAAATATGATAAAAGCATTAATATAATCATCCCAAAATAAGACAGTTTTGCTATCATACGGTTTTATCATATCTGATAAAATGCCAGTCAGTACAATTTCAAAAACCAGATGCCTAACTAAGATGCTTGACTTTGACACTGTCACTGGGACTCTTTTCACAATTCCTGCTGAAACAGCAAACAAATGCCTCTCTCTGGAAGCTTGTCTAGAATCCAAACTCTGCACCTTCACAATTGAGTGCTTTGATCTCTAAATTGCACACAGCCTCTTGCCTCTTTCCCTAATACCTTGCTCCATTGTTTCTGCATGTGTGCCACCTACAAGATGGCAGGCGACATTGCTCAGCATACACCTGCTCTAGTGCATTTTCCTGGGAATCAGGAGATGGACATTTAGTCTGCTTGGAGATTAAAAGATCCTCCAAACTCATAGGTAAGTGCAATAATTATCACACCTCAAGAACCCTTCTCTAGGGGAGAAACACTCACAGTTTCTGGGTGAACCTTCTCAGGAGACTAAAAGTAAGTAGGTGCTTGTGCCAGTAAAATACTTTTCTTTACTAGTTTATCAACTATTTTTCACTTTAAAAAAAAGGAGAGATTATGTTATCTGTGTAGGCAATGCAAACTTTAAATTGTGCCTTCATTGTTTTCCATATTCCTCACTTGTTTTACTTCTGTTTTGCTTTACCTATATTATTTTCTTATGAAATGCCCTTTAACAAAAATGAGGGTCTCTGACCAGTATCATGGAGGTCATGGAGGCAAGAAGGAGGTCCTTTCTCTTCCTAGGTCCTCTGGCCCCCTGCAAGCCTCTCCCTACCCTGGCCTTACCTTACAGATTGCATTAATTCCCTTTTTCCCCCACGAAGAAAAGGAAAAAAATATCAGAAGTGAGCAGGTATCTAGCTTGCATCTTTTGTCTGATGGCTCATGGTCTCACAGAACCCCAGAATTTCGGCACTAAGTTTGGTGCAAGGGATGAATGTGCATAGATTCTTTCTCCAGTGGTGTCTCAGGGCATTTACATTCTGTTGCTTGAGTCTATCAAGAACTGAGCAACATTTCCTCACAAATTTCAAATGAGTCAACATAGCTATCCCGAAAATGCCTATTTTGACAAATGGCATATCATAAAAATGAGAGAGGAAGGCTGAATCTTGAGTTAGGGTGTAACTGAAGGTATTTGCCTTTGTTATAGGCAAGAATGACTTCAATATGCACTATTTTGGCTATAAACACAGCTATAAATGCAGCCATATCTACATAATCATATGCACAGATATCACAGTTTATCCAGCAGAATGGCAGACAGAACATAGGATATGTAAACAGATCTGCCTAACACTTACAAAACAACTTTAATAGCAAGTGTCATTCTTTTCTGTAAAGTAGCTGTTTTTAACACACATGATCTAACTCTTGTTTGCTCTTTAAAGTTTTATTGTCTTGGCATTTTATACAGGAAGAGAGCATTAGCATACTCAGGAGAACTGCTAAAAGTAAAAGGCCTCAAGCTACCCACTGCATGGTTGATAGCATAAAGCATGGGATATAAAAACTTTTGTCTGATTGCTCACTTTACTTGTTTTAGAGTAGTGTTACTCTCAAGAGCATATATTCATGTTCTTTCTACTTCAAGTTTTATTACTTCTTTTGTATTATTTAATACATCTAAAGACACTTCCAAAAGACAAATTTTTCCATTTTGAAAAAGTAATGGTTTGGAACATGATAAAATACATGAATGTTCACAGTGTGTTATTTTCAAAGGCAAGTAGAATAAATGCGCAATAAAACAATTAAATGCATGACAATAAACATTTCTGTGTGATCACAGATATATTAACATGCCAAACAAAAGAACAAAAAAAATCAGTAAAATATTTTCCCTAAAAAAAAGGTCAGATCAAAATGGATTCTTCACACATCAGAGCATAAGTGAAAAAAGGGACTCTGGTCTCAATTACTGTTACTGTTAAATATCCCACTCTAGCAATTAAAACGAACATTTAAAATGTGAAAGAGAAAATGGAATGAAAAAAGGCAAACGAGATCAGATTTTAAAAAATAAATAAATAAAAAAACCCACCATAATTTTAGACACACTTAAAAAAATCATTCTACAGTAAACTTAAAACTAAGTCTACTTACATATCACACTGCTAATTATTATATAAATAACCTGGGAAACAATACCTCCAAGATACATGTTTTACTATTTAGTAAACAAGAAACTGCCATGTTTGACACCACTGATTAAGGCCAGGCATTTCTAAAGCTTCAGACACATTTCTGAAATCCACAATACATCAATTTTTAATACTTCCACTCTCTCAGCTCCATTAAAAAGATGGTAGGGGAAAGAATTTAGAGTAATTAATGATATAGTTAGCTGCTAAATATTAATAGGAATCGTAGTCTTGCATAAAATATAACATATAAACCTTGCCAATACAGACGCACCAGTAATTAAACTTGAATATGTAATTACACTGATTTATATGACAGGCAAAAAGTTACACTTTACTGGCTTCTATGTAAACTGTGGGCAACAGTTAAACTTTGCATTTTATGGTTTATATAAACGGGCAATATCTGTACTACAGTTCATAAATGGTTTAGAGAGTCACAGTTAAAATTACAACTAATTCCAGTGTGAACATTCTGACTATACCTTACAAACGAGGCTCTGAAAATGACCACAGAGGTCAGCCTCCCATTACGTTCAGAGCTTGCAAGCGAATTGATGAGGTTAAAAAAAAAAAAAAGGAAAAAAAAAGGAAAAAAAAAGCTTATAGCAATCACTACAAAGTAAATGAAGATTCATCTATTTAAATGTTTTAACATAAATGTTTAGTTTCAAATATATAGCTCCAGATGTTTCACTTACCACCTTTTTGAGTAATACTGTGTCTTAGACTAAGGCATTTTTTTCTTGAAAGAAAGCTGACTGCACTTACATGTGAGGCTGAGGAGAGCAGCCTGGACTGCTATTTCCATTACTGTCAATGTGATCCAGCGAACCATTGAGATCTTCATGGACTGCCTGCAGTAAGCCACTGGATGCGTTATTTATCAGTCCTGGGTTACTTAGCAATGGTAAACTACTCTCTGCCAGTGCAGCCTACCAAAATGAAAAGCAAAACCAAAATTATTAGTTCATACATATACATAGCACTCTTACATGTATGAACATT
>VZSR01000262.1:3836134-3841134 GCA_013398615.1 Brachypodius melanocephalos | reverse complement strand
GTGTCACCTATGGTGTAGATTGGATAGATTTTGCAAAAGATAGCATTACTTTTAAAGAAACATACAATTTGACAAGATATTGCATTTTACCTTCATTTTATTGCCATATTTTTCATCACACTCATTGTTTTCCAACTGTCACTAAATTGTTCATTTTCTTAGCCTGCTACATTTGTAGACCTATTTACTGTTTATAAAGCAATATGCACTTACAGGTTTTGGAGATGGCTTGGGCTCCGAGGGTCGCATGTGCAAGTGGGTCATCATTGCTTGAAGACGTTCGCGTTCTTTAGAAAGCTGTTAAGAAAGAGTGGGATCAGAAGCATTTTAGAAATGACTGATACAGCTATTTCACTGCAGTGATACATCTTATCATTGAGCTTGTCTTGGTGTAATGATTCCTGCATATAAAAGTCTGTGTCAGTAGAAACTTATCTAAGAGGAAATGCAAGTCTGGGCACAGAAAGAGAGAAAGAAAGAAAGGAAGGGAAAAAACCCAACAAAAACTTTTATAGCCTTTCATATGTTAAAAGGTCAGAGAAAACAAATAGCACTTCATCTTTTTGTCAATAAGAGAATTGAGGTCACCGTTGCCTCGACAGTAACAAGTTACTAAGACCATAAATTAGAAGGCCCATAGTGTCTCTTTAAAGTCCTGTGGACACTGTTAGCAATGGACTAGTGCCAACAGCTGTGAAGGGGTGAAGGGTCCTCAAAGCACAGTGCCTGCCAGGATTGACTACACACTTCATCCTTTCCCACTGAGGTCCAGTTAGTGCCCCCTGCAATCTGCCATCATCAATCTAATTCAATAGAGTGACAGAGCCCAGGCAGTGTGAAACACTGAACTCTGCCATCGAGTCGGCATCGACACTGCACTGGGTCTCATTACAACTGATGGACCCTACTTCACTAGCAGTCAGACAAAGCAAAAAATGGCATAATTGGTCACACTGCAAGCTAAATCTTCACTTCAACTGTTAGATTACAGCCTAGCCTTTGTAAATGGTAAACAGTCCCTATGAAGCCCTTATGCTGCCTTTAAAAAGCATCATGCTACTTAAACCTCTACTTTTTCCTAACTGATATGATTTTCTGATCATACATTAAGTAAATATTTGTAGTTTCAGATTCAAACAGGGTACCAAATTAAAAGTAAAAAATGAAACAGGAGGAAGTGCTTGAAATATGCAACTTGTTGATAAGAAAAGCAGAATATAAAAGGGGAAAATGTATTTTACAACATGAAAAGATATTTTTCTTTTTTTTACAAACTAGCTTAGAAGAAGAAATGTTCAAAATTTTACTCTAGTGATTTGGCTCTGACTACCTTGATCATGATTTCAACACTAATTGCAAGAAGAATTAAACTTGGTGTTTAATGCTACCATTTTCCAAAGAGTTCTTGCTCTTACACCTGTAGACTGAGACTGCACAACTCATAAGTAATTTTAAGAGAGGGAATCATCTTTAGTACTGCAGGTATTTAATTTGATCAGTGTATCTTAAATTAAAGAACATTTGAGGCAAGGGGTGGGAAGAAGGTTTCTTCTTCATATTATGTGTAGCTTCATACTATGTGTGTGACATTTTAGTGACATAGTATTTGCCATGACAGAAATTCCTAACTAACCTAATAAACAAATGAAGCTGACAGTATCGTGTAAATAACATAAAAGAAATAGCATCTTTACCTGGGTTTAAAAATCATTCATTTCAAAGGAAATGACAACAAATTACATTATTGTATGCTCCTCTCATTGTTTTGGATTTCCAGCATAAAAGTAAAAAAGAGCCAAAAAAAGCCTTGGCTGAAAGAAGAATAAGTATTCTTACGTGCAAGAGAACTGTGTGACAATATTCCGAAAAGGTGAGAAAGGTGAGAGTTGCTAGCCTTCTTTCTCTACATATGGCAAGAAACAAAAGTCTCAGTCCCTTGCTGCATCCCTTGAGCTCCTCTGAGCAGTACCTAGAGGGCACGGAACTGCTGAGACATCCCCCCCGTCACTGCTGTGCAGGCAGGAGGAGACAGCGTGGTGCAAGGGTCCTGCATGGTGACCCCCGAGGCTTGTGCCCAACCCCAGCAGCCTGGTAAGTGTAGCCAGAGTACTGGGAGACCCCAGGGGTACTCATCACTCCCTGCACAAGCAGAAAGGAGCATTCACATACGTGCAGTGACCTCTAATGGTTAGAGCACACACAGGGCGCTGCAGGCCTGCGGTCTGAGGCATGGCACTCCCTGGGGACCTCCCTCTGCAGGTCTGACATTCCACCTCCTTGCTTGCAGAAAAACGCCCTCTATCAGGCTGGGAGTCATTTTGGGTGGAGATATGCTCTGCTACTCTTTCATCCCACGGAACAGCACAGACAAGCGCTGGGTCAGAAGGGGAAGAAGGAAGAGGGGTCCTGACCCAGCATTTTTAAAAGTGAAGATGGCTTGGATCCAGTCTTTGCTCCAGGGACTGCGTTTTTCATTCGTGATGAATAGCATTAGAGTCTTAGTTCAAGCAAAATACTGTAGACAATCTTGATGTTAGATAATTACTGCATAATTTATAATGTGAAAAATCTTTAAGTAGAAAACCCGCACTTGTTCATGAATATAAACCAATTTAATGTAAGAAACATATGTCTTTAAGCCAGAGTCACTAAGGCAAGTGTTTTCAATTTAGTTTAGGTTAAAAGTAAATAAGTAATAGGATAATGCATCCATATAACGAACCTGTATTTCTAACTGCTGAACCACTTGCATTTGCACCCGACACTGAGCAGTGCTTCTGTCATCCAATGCATGTTCATTGTTAAGGTGCCTGGAGAAGGAAGTAAGACAGTGTTAAGGTGAGGATTATCATATCATATCTTTATGAGTCCATTTTTCTCTCCTGCACATTTGGCTTCCATTACTTCCAATGGGAGTAGTGCAGAAAAACCTTGTCAGAGCATGCCGTACAGACAACACCACAAAATAACAAAATGGATAATTTCATTTAGTTCTACAAAATGTCCCAGTGAGGACTGTCAGATACCCAGTTTCTATCTGCCAGGTGACATATCTAAGGGCCCACCTAAGGGCCAATGTAACCAGTTACAAATATTTCTTAGAATGACTGAACTGATTTCCACTCCCTGTTGCTGATGCAGATGAAGAGAATCACCATACAAATGAGTCTCCAAAAGATATAATTGCTTTTAGGCTGCTTGAACTACTGACAATTAATGTAGACTTTGTTAAGATTTCTCTATCTACTCTTCTTTAATCATGAAGCAACAAGAACACATCCACCACCCCTCCCCAAAAGCAGAGCTGTAGGGGAACCGCCAAATTTCAATGCAGTTTCTAGAAGTAGACTGAGGATGATGGAAGTGATTGCCCCCTCCCAGTATGAAGAAAAGTGTGTGAGGTAAAGGCAGGGGAAGGATGCTGTACACCTTATTAACACAGCAAGCCTCCTGGGCAAGGTTCGGGCTACACAGGTAAGCTTAGCAAAACAAAAACACACTTTGCATCAGGGAAAGAGGAATTCAGTGAGCAGCTGCCTGAAACTGAAGTTCAGCCCAGACCCAAGTGACTGTCCTCCAGACATTTCAATTGAGCATAAATTTACAAAGATCAATTATGTTTTTTTGAAGGACAATGTGTTCATTTTCTTCTCTGTCTCTTCCAGGATCAAAGAAGTCCCTTTTGGAGCTTTAATAGTGGGCTTTCTGCTCCACAAAGAAGAAAACATAAGGATGAAGAAATGGGAGCAGGGAAGTTCTGCCTTTGAATGCGGATTTACTGGCTATTTCCACGTAGGCATGAGAGGTAAGCTGTGCAAGGACTACAAGCACAGATGGTCTCACAGTTACAAGAACTAAGTTATCTACACCATGGAGGAAATGTATCTTCTCCTTTTTCTTTCCTAGCAGAATTAATCAAAGAACTATGCAGTCATTTGGTTGTTATTCTATGGGGAAAATGTATTTGTCAGAAATACGGGAAAAAAATAGTGACTGTATCATTCTACTAACATTTGTGTCTTTTAAATCATGACTTCACAGGTTTAGCTCCCTATGATAGTTTTCAGGTGAGCAAAATGTTCTGCTGTTCTTGAAATAGGCATGTCTGAGGAAGAGATAGAAGTTATTGTGAAAGGTTATGTTCATTCTTTTAATATAGAATTCTTTAAGAATATGCATGTAACTTGCTTGGTAGTTTATGCTAAATTGAAGTATCACCAAGGATACATTTCCTTTTTGTGAGTCATCAAACCTATATTTTATTTATTTTCAAAGGAACTGACTTCATCCCCCCATTGATGCAAAAATGCACAATCAGTTTAAAAAGCAGGAAATTGCTCAGAGCATACCATCCACTTGTTTTCTGAAATTTTGATTCAGAAGAATTTTACTCACTCAATTACACAGGCATGATAGTGCAGTTGATGTAGGGGTTTAATATTTTCAGTTATTGGGTACAAAAATTGCCAGAAGAAGGTCTGAAGACAGATTTTACCTCTGCATCCTTCCCACTATGACCAGTACACACCAGTACTGTGCTTCCACGTGCACGTGTGCTCGCCTGTGTGTGCTCACAGGTACATGTGGATAGCACGAGAGTAAGCAAGAGCATAGGTGTAAAAGATCTCCCAGCCCAAGTTCGAGGCTACTGCGTACTCATGACTATTTATTAGTTATTACAACACCATATGTTTGCATAACACCTTACAAAATAGATACAGACATAGTCCTTGCCCTGAGGAACTTTAAATGTAACAGCAGTATGCAGTGTGGGAGAAGAAAGTCCAGTGTAATGTAATTTCAATATGATTACACGGTAACTTGGGAGCATGTTGCAAGTTTCTTGAGAGTTAACACAGTAATCTTCAGAAACTGGTGAGATACATGATTTTTTTTAAACGGTACTTTTACTGAGCATTTTGTTGTGCATTTTGGAGAAAAGCTACTTACAGAAACAGTAAGAGTGTAAAAATTGTTTTAAGAATTATTTTTTTTCTGAT
>VZSR01000262.1:3823634-3831134 GCA_013398615.1 Brachypodius melanocephalos | reverse complement strand
AAGTTGCAGTTCACTTCATAAACCAGGCACTCTTCAAAGTTGTCATAAGCATATTACAGAAATACAGACTACTAGACTGGGGTAGAGTACCTTATCAATATTTCATTTGGGTACAATATACTTGCATTAACTCTCTTAACACAGGTATCATATTGTTTCAAGTCACAGAACCTGAAACATCGCAACAAAGATTAGACTAAGAGCAAAGCCTTGAAAACTACAGCCATTAGTCCTGTCATCCCCTATAAAGTTAATGGGTTGGAAAAACGGTCAATCTTTGGACTAAAAGTTGATATTTAATTGAAAGAAAATGTTTTTTAATTGTAATGGGGATTTTGCATTAGTGTGAACATGAAAAGGTACTAAAGAATCTGATGCAAGGTTATGTATTGATTTCCACCTTAACGCTACTGTAAAATGAAGGAATATTTCTATTTCATAAACAAACTCTCCTATTCAGCATCATGACTTCTTATTTGTTTTAAGGGCACAGTAAACAGGCTTGAATGAAAAGAAGAAACAATAAAATATTCTCGGATACCTCCTGCTGATGTATAGGACAAAAAGCCATGACACTGCTGTAAACCCTGATTGCTTCTGCATCAGAATTATCAAGATGTTATGTGTCACTTTCATATTTTCCAGGGTTATTTGGTTCAGGAAAGCAAGAGCATCTGTAAACCTGGCACTACACTGCCTTAATCAAAATGGTTTTACTGATCATGGATTATAACAAGAGACCTGGCATAATGGATGTGCAAAGTCTGCCCAAAGAATTAGCATCACTATAGGCTAGATGGATGGACGTATTCAGGAAACGTAGTTTTTCGTGAAAAGGAAAATGCTTAAGCTAAATGAGTTTAAATTCTTATTATTAATAATACTTAGAACACTACATTGAATTTGGGAGATTTCATTTTCCTTTTAATACAAACTTATGTAAATCAGGTTCTTTTAAATCCTATACAGTTTGCTTTAAGAATAAGCCATTGTTTTGACATTCCACTTAATAAACAAAAATTTGTCAGGAGTGATACCTACATACAATTTGCAAGTCACTGTAAGTTACTTAATTTAAAACTGAGAGACAGAGTAAGCATTGCAAATACTTTATGAATAGCATTGCCATAATTCTATTATAAAAGTTATTGTAATACTGAGTGGTTATGGTCTGCTGTTAAGGTGCTTCTGTTATATACCCCGTAGTTTGCCATTTGTAAACACATCTTTTTGATGTTTCTGCCAACATCCTGGCAACAAAGCAGTGCAATTTCAAATGAGCTAATTAACTTAATTGTTGATGAAGCATGAAACAGTTCATTCACCCTGTTAGCTGCACCATGACAACATAAGAGTCTCAGCCCCTGAAGTTACTCATCTATATAAGCCTATCTGTAGCTTTCCATTAAGATCTATTGCATGCCAAATGAGTATGGCTCTTCTAACAAAGGCCAGTCCATAATGCACATAGGTAAAAATCAGTGCTGTTGTTGAAAATTCAAATGAACACAAAAATACTAGTAAATACTTTGAAATAAATAAAAAGGAAAAATTGCAGGAAGTCATTGCAGTTTGAAGCTGCAGATGAAAATGAAAAGCTGTGTCACTTATTTCCTAAATGCTCTACTTTAGAAAATAGCTGGCTAAACCAGATGCTGAAAAATCAATTACATCACTTTTCAGTCCTGAAAGGTGCAAACCCACCTGTACACTGTGATGTTTTTTCTATGTATCGTGCCCATGCAAGAACAAAAGCAAAAACAGATTAGCAAGTGAGAGTTAAATGGTCAAGCTTAGGCCTTTGTGCTTTTTTATTTATAATATACACGGTAATTCCCACTTCACACAAACTGTCAGAATTTAAAATGTGCTTTTTTATACTCCTACTATCCAATATAAAATCTAAAGCATCTCTTCAAATTTTCTGAGGCTCCATTTCAGTAAAGGATAATAAGAGGATTAAACACTGTGCTATTGAAAGGCCTGCAAAAGTGTTCGACATGAAAGAAAGGATAACAATTTGACCCTCTGCCGATAGCCTCGATTATCCAGTTGCTTGAAATACACACAAAAAAAAATCTCTGATATGGTTTACAGTAAAACTTTGTTTGCCGTCTTTCACCTTCCCTTGCCTTGAACAATTTTGTACCAACGAATAAAAATCCACCTACTTTAAAAATTGTCCAAAATCTTCACAAACGCTTTCACAGCCAGGCCATTTGCAAACTCCATGACCATAGAGGGTATGGGAGGCCCCAGTCTCCTCATGTGACGAGCTGTAGCAAAAGAATAAGGCATCAGATTCATCTCAAAAGCCATAATCGTTGGAGGCTGCTAGCGCCTGTCAGGTTACGATCAGTGACAAACAGGTCAAAACAGGTCAATTTAGCTCAGAGCAGTCAGAAAAATTTAATCGTTCTATTGAATAGTTCAACTGCCAAGGCTAGATGATGTTCCAATTAGAGAAGAAATAGAGCCAAAGATGACTGTTAATAAAGGATGAAAAAATAAGATGACTGTATAATACCGTATGCTAATTATGCCATATGACCTTGGTGTAACATTTACCTATAAATAAAAAATACACTCAGAACTGATCAATTCTGAGTATAAATATTAAAGACTGACAGTCAGAATTTCTGAATATTGTGAATGTTAAAAAATATTTTAGTTTTCTGCTCAATGTGTATAAAAACAAAGTTACTTCCATTAATATACTTTTTTTTTCACAAGCATTGCTTTCATTAACTATGTAGCGTCATAAAAATCCCGTAGCTGTACTCCATGCCATTTTCTGGAACCTTCAAATAATTTTGCAATTGTTTCATCCATGATGAGTTATCAAAGAAATTCAGGGCCTTATTTCCTGGATGTGGATGACATCCTGAAGCAAAGAATCATTCTGTGAGATACAACCACAACAGTAATACTAACTAAAAGTACTACTACAAAGGTATTCAGATTTTTAAATAACACAAAATAATGATGGAAAACTGTTCTCGCAGTCATATGAGGATGAGAGACACTTAAATGATGGTCTCATAAGTATCAAAATAATAAAATGGAGAATTTATTTGAAAATAAAATTTCTTAGAATTTAGGTTATATAGATGCAATTTAATTTCATCTTATATTGAGATCATCTATATCTCATTACACTAATATATTTATTGGTAAGTGTTACAGATACTACATGGTCTTGTATTTAATCCATTACTTGAAATTAAGGAACAGTAAATAATATCCGCTAATGTGTCTGCAAAATGATTTCAACTTCATCCATATGGTGGAATTCCAATGTATTACATTAACAACATTGAAAATTTGTATGACAGATGTCAACTTCATTACTGTCATGCATAATAGACAAAAAATTTAGTGGTTCTTTTCACAAGAAACAAACATGAGAGCTGCTTTAATATACTGTTTTGAAGCACTTTTAATATAGAATCTTTGCACTGAATTATAGCCTTGACAACTCATATAGATGTACTTTGTCAATGGAACCAGGAGTGAGATTTACCAGTAAGGGCCTGACTGCCAGGTGTGTTAAACGTGAATGAAACTACGCACCTACAAAAGCGCCCACAAGTGTGCATTTACACCTCTACACCAGCCCACTTGATCCTGTGGTTTCTAACTTTTACCCAAACTGCCATAAGTTCATGAGTTATAAAAGCACATGCAGGTAATTTTGTTGTATCTTCACAGTTAGACATCATTACTGAAAATTATGTCCTATGGATAAACAATTCTGGAAAATCACGGCTCCAGGATCTCTTAAGTAACCTCTATTAAGTGCTATTGTTTGATTGGAAATCCTGTGATTTAAGACGTTATACAACCACTTCACGTCAAATGATAAGCACAGTTGAAATCTCATCAGAATTACCTGTCTCGCCTTGCATTTAGAACTGAAGACTGTCCATTCACTATGGAATGATGAGTTATTGGTGGTGATGCTTTGGAAGTGGTGGAGGAGGTAGTAGAGGAGGAATTGTTAGTAGTGAGGTCTAGCCCTCCATGTTTAATGCCATTGTCTTCCATACTGTGAACTCCAGTCACTTCTTTCCATAACTGCTGAATCTCAGCAGGACTTAAGCCAGCTATAAAATGAAAGAGAGCCCCACTAATATAACAAAATAAAGAGTTTCATATAATGAGCTCAGTGTTATTAATGGATTAATGCCAACAATAAAGCTGATGCTGTTTTACCAGCACAATCAACATGTAGTAAAACATTAAATTCATAAATTCATAAATCCATAAATTCATAAATTCATAAACAGAAAACAAAAAAGAGCTTAAACTTGCTCTTTATTCCACTTGCAGCCTGGAAACTTGTAGTTTCCAGGATTCATCCTAGGTCACAAAAAGCAGTGTCTTGTTAAATGTATTTATACATATGTGTTAGAGTTGTCTGGCTCAAGTTTGCATGAAGTCATGGAAACCTATGGTACAATATGCCTCTTCCTGAAGTAAAGACTGCAAAACACAGGCAAGAGAAGGGCTGTGAGCATTCTCTTATCTTGCCATTGAACATGCAGCTATGATAGGAAACCAGATTTTGAAAGACGAAGAGTTAATCAGAAATATATACACCTTCTGTCACTGTCAGACCTTGTAAGTTTGGCATATCACTTTTAAAGAATACTAGATTAAATGCAGAGAAGAATGTGAAGCCCAGAGATCTTGTGATTTCAAAGCCAGGTTCTTCAGCCTGACATGGTTTGTTCCAGAGGTATCTTAAAATCTGTCTTCTGTATTTCATCTCAACAACCGAAATTAGGTAACACACAGTCATGATATCTAGATCTGCTGGAATGGAAAACATTCAAAATGCTGAGGCTGTTTGAATCAAAATATTGCACTTTTTTTTTTTTTTTTTTTTTTTTTTTTTTTTTTTTTTTTTTTTTTAATGAAAGAGCTCACATTTCTGGTCCTGGAAAGTACTAGAAAGCATCTGCTCATTCAAAATTTTCACTGAGTATATTTTTTTGTTAATGAGATACAGCAGAAAGATGTAAAGACTGTTTTATACTGTTTGGCAGATCTATTTATTAGATAATGTTTTATTTTGAGAACATATAAACTCAGACTACTGAAAGAGATTCAACAAAAAATTATGAAAAGGAACAGGAAGTTCCTTAATATTTCTCAGTAGCTATGTCACCATGAAGTATTCAAAGCTATTAAAAATGGATTAGTAATTATTTACAGAAATATTAATTTCTGGAGGAAGTATGGAAACAAAGTGGGTGGACGAGGATTTTTTTTTTTTTTTTAAATTATGAAATCAGCTCATTTTTAGACTACTGCTTTGAGTCCTGCCTCTTTACCTTAGATACCAAGACCCATTGGCAAACTCAGCTATGGAAAAAGTGAAAAAGAGCTGACTGTAAGTACTAAAACTAGAGTTTATACCATATTTGTATAGCAAAACCCCAGGTTTTAAGGAAGCAAGCAAAGAAGCCAGGTTCTAATTTATTGCATTAGAGATATGGGTAACAGGAGTGATGGTAATACTGTCTGTAATTGTTTAATGAAGGTAAGTAATTACTGCTGAGTTCATGAGGGATGTTCCAGCAACACCGCAAAAAACCCATTTTAGTCTTGTAAATAACAGTTACCTGCAAATGTAATCACAAATCAAAACGAAATCATGTACTCATTTAGGTGGCATGATATACAAAGTACATTATTTACTTCAAAGTCTTTCTCCCACTGTTGAAAAAAGTAAACTAATGCTGTATTGACAAAAAGAAAACCTCCGAGACTAAAACCATCTGGTCAGGTAATCGGATATCACGTCTTCTAGTGAGAGGAATTTAATTTGAGATCATCAAACTTTGGGTCCTGTGCGAGCTGAGCAGGAGCTGCCCCACAAGCTGAGTGAAGGCAGGAGGGCTGGGAGCAGCTGCAGCCAGGGTCTCTGCCGTGGGCAGGGATGTCCTGCCCCTCTGGGCATCCTCTCTGGATGGAGCTGTGCCTCCAGGCTGCCTAGCTCACCTATGGCTTCTTTTAAAGCAGAAATAAATTTCTTTCTAGGCTCAGCCTGGTTAATTTTATCACCTCTTCAGAGCAGCCTGAAAGGCTGCCTTTTAGGATGAAAGGAGTGAGGACGGGCATTTAAAAAGTATAAAGTTAATAACGGAATTTGTAATTAATTGTAAATTACGGCAATTTTGTGCTTTCTGTGTCTAAAAAACAACTCTCTTTTTACTAGAGGCTTGTGAAATGGCTGACAGATATCTCAGTCTGGATGTAAAAGTAGGGTAAGTTTTAAAGTTTCATAGGCTGTCACAACCCTTAAAATACCCTCCTCACAATATATTAAAGGGGAAAGTATCAAAAAAGAGGACCAAGAGTGGAATAAAAATTACAGACTATAATAAAAAGGTCAAATACTGATTTCCTACGAAATTTACAAACACCAAGAATTTAGGGATTTTAATAATACTTTTGTAACAATTTTGACCTCTATCTACTCTATTTTTATGTTTCAATAAATGTTTAATAAAACTGTCACTTATAACAAACCATCCATGCAACTGTTTTTCCTTTTCCAACATGGACCAATCAGGACTTGGGGTTTTGGTGTTTTTTGTTTGTTTAGTTTGTTTGGGTTTTTTACTGCTGTGATTTACAGTTCTTTGCATTTAACTAGCATCAAGGCAGCAATACATGGAAGTAACTCACAGCAATTCACTGGTTTTGGATACAGCATAGTGAAGACCTGGCCACAAAATAGATGCTAAAACACCTATTGCATCTTATTTGTGATGCCTGCCCATCAAGAAAATACGGGAAATATTCCTGTTCTTTAAAGGCAGACAATATACTTCAAGAGAATACTGTTTAGATATGCAAACCTCACAGCTATACTTCTAAGATACATCTTTTCACATTACCAAATGTGAACTCCTTTGCCAATAATAATTTGTGGTTTATGGGACCCTTTATGACCAATAACTTACAAACACAAATCCTCGGTGCTGCTTTCAGTGTTCTAGCTATCCACGTAACTGAGCAAACTGGATGGATGCATATAAAATATTTGTGTTACACATGTAAATCCTTCTGCATAACTATCTCACAGCACAGCAGAAGCAGAAAACAATGTTTTTACCACATCTAGAGTGTATTAATTCAATTCTGAAGGTTTAATTTAAAAATGGAAGAAATAAATACTTGTATGTAATTCATTATTATAAAAAAACAGGAAGGCAAAAGCAAAAAAGATTCTGATTTACTACAACAATAACAATCCATACATATTTTAACTGTAAAATTTTGTAATTTCTCATTTCTTTATTATCAATCTTTTTGTCATGAGTTCAGCTGGACTTAATTCTTTGAGTAAAAGAAAGTTCTTAAAAGGAAGTGTTTACTCCTATGAACTATTAAAAAGGTTTTTTCCTCTGTTTTTGTAGTAGAAGTAGATAAATGAGTGTTGCATTAAAATAATGAATATCAATGCAATTGGGTAGGAGTGCTGAG
>VZSR01000262.1:3813634-3818634 GCA_013398615.1 Brachypodius melanocephalos | reverse complement strand
AATAGGAAAATCTATCGAGACTGTTTCAAAGGATATGATTAAGGCAGACAGCAAAATAAGTATTTTACGCAGTAAATGTTTTCCACAATAAAGACACTTAGCCTAAAAATTTTTTTGCATAATACATCACTTCAGTAGAAGAAAAACTTTCTTGCTCAGCTAGTCTTTTAAGAAGGTCTGATTTATACAGGAATAAAAATGTCATGGACACGTCGGAGTACACAGCAAGGACTGCCACCTCAGTCACCCGCTCTCTGCAGAGAGAACCGTGTTCTCGGCATTCCTAACTGAAAACTGAAAGCTGGGAAACCTTGGCATTAGATTATTATTTTTTTTCCACTAAACTCTAAGAATGTATTTTTGTGTTGGTGTTGTTTTGGACATGGCTTTATTTTCCACTTGTTATACAGTGAGATCAAGTGCCAGCAAATGCATAAACACACACGGACATTCATGTTCTCAGGAATCCATGTGTGAGTTGGAAAGACACAGCAAGGATGTTTCATTGTGTACGTAGCAGAGAAAAGTCCTGTGAAAGAAACTGGGGTGTTTTTGGAGCTCTGTGGCAGGCACACAGTGTGAGAGCATTGCTCCAGCTACCCAGGACACGGTCAAACAGCTGTCAGCAAGCCAGGCTGTCCACCCATGAATGAGCAGCCACTCGCTTGTCTGGCAAAATTCAAATGTTTTTTCTGTATATAATAGCAAGCTGGCATATAAATACTGCTTTGTGAGATGTTGTGGGACATTCCAGTCTTCTGTAAATCAGCAAAAATAATATTATTATTAATAAATTAAATCATGAGCCAATTTTAGGAGGGAAAAACTCTTCTAATGTTTCTATTGTTTGAATCTATCCCGAAAGACTTTGTATAAATGAAACAGAGGAAAAAAGAAACACAGGTCCACTGAAATTTACTTTTAGAAGAAATTACCTCATGTAATATTACACAGAATACCACTTTTCACACAATTCATCACAGCATAAACTCTGGTCTTAAAACACTGACTAATTAAGAGTCTGAACATAAACATACCAGCCTTTACTAAAAAGTCTGATAACCTTTTGGTAAACATCAAGTGAATTTTAAGAACAAAAGGTCTGAAAGTTTTACTGTAAAATACAAATGGAAACAACAAACCAGATTTCCACTCAGAAACTTGTGGGGAGAAATTAAAGCTCATCTATCCCTGTAGTCCTTCCATTATCAACTATTTTTTCCATAAAGAAATCCTGAGCAAAGTATATCTGATTTAGTTTAGGCATTTATTTTAACATGGAACTAAGCCCACAGTGTGAATGTGCCTGTTTCTCTCCATGGAGTGCAGACTCACTTTGAGTAGACACCTAAATTCAGATTATTAATTCTGGTTGTTACACTTTGTAACATCTAGTTTTGTAGAAACTGGAAATACACATATCTATACCATAATGTTTTATTTTAAGTTTAGCAAGTACTAAAGGCAAGACAGACAGGTTTTTTCAACTTTGGGATGCACAGGCAAAGAATAAAATTCACTGACTAGAGTCACAGTCCAATTCCCTCTGAAGTCACCAAGAATTTCCTCTGTGTACTTGAGATCTGAATTTGTATTGTAACAATTTTATCTGTGATGCCATTCAACTACCACAGGTCACACAGATATGAGAAGACAGAGACAATGATGGAAACTTTCACAATAAAACTATTACATTTAACCTTTAAACTCTGCAAGAACATTCCAAACACTTACATGCTTACTATTATATGTACTAAAGTATGAATATTTGATCTAAACTGAGCGAAAATCTACCTGATTTTTTCAAACTCTGTGCTAAAGACTCCAGCATGTAGGACATTCACAAGACTCATGGTACCACAGGTGTCCTCTGTTCCTCAATCTGAAATACAAATTCCCCTCCACCAGGCATATTTTTGTTAGCTTTTGTAGTATCTGCTCTGAGTCTCCCTAACTGTGTATATGCTCTTACACATGGAGACACACCTGCTTTGCAAAACATTCTAACAGCTTTTCTGGCAAAAATTCGTTTTTCCTGTAATTTTCAACAGTTCAACTCTGTAAGCTAGAGAATTAATATATTTGTTTTCCAGGGTGATAGACAGAAGCATGAAAGAAACTGGCAGTCAAGATCATGAGTAAAAACACAGATTTATGTAGATAATACTGCCTTTATAAGAATTTTATGTAATGATACATATCTGTGTATCATACCTGATACATATATTCTTTCCCACAGATAAAGGACAAGGCATTTTGAAAACTGCTTGAAATTTACATTAGCAGAACACATTAAGCAAAGAGATTTCTCTAACTGTCATTAGGTAACATAAATTGGTACATTTCACAGCCTTCAGTGATACACTAGACTGTACTTTATTTCTTACTGGCATAGTGTTACTGCGCTATCTGGGTTGGAAGACCATCTGAAACCTGCTATTTTATGGCCAATTATATGCATTAGGTATATTTCTTTGATTTAATGTCTGTGTTTTCCAAGATTTCCAATATGATTTTACAAAAATGTAGCAGAGAGGCAATCTCTGACTCTTCTTCATAGAAATCTCTCACTGTATCTAGAATCGGTTCAGGTAGAGTGACCCAGACAAGAGATAGGATTTCTCCTTTGAGCAGGCCACAAACTCCCCAAAGTTCTTGGTTAAACCTCAAATGAAAAACTCAAGTGACAAAGTGAAACATGATTTATAACTGCATCTTGTTTGTTGCATGGCATCCTCAAAGGCGCTGAACTCCTACCACTGCCATGAAAACGACTGGGTATGCAATTGTACAAAACACAATGGGTGGGCCAGCCTCTGAAGAACACACAACTCTATTCGTCCCGTGATGGACCCAGATGGAGGATCCATCATATTTTGAAGTTTCTCATGTTTTTGTTGCAGGCTATCCCCCATTTTTTTGGATTAGCTTATAAATCCTATGAAATAAAATTCCAGATATCTAAACAAACAATCTTTAACACATCTAAATGGCATTTCAGGGAAGAACAACTGTAATTTGCTTTATTACTGCATGTGAATGTACAAATTAAAGAAAAGCTATGTCTCAGAATGAAAACATTGATGGTGGAAATTAGATAGATGAACATGGATGCAAAAATGAAAACAGAACTCTTTGAAGAATAAAAATCTTGGTTTATCTCAGATCAATTTAACAGAGAAATAGTGGAGGTTAAGGCTGTGCATTTAACACCATTCTTTTGTCGAAAATTAGAAATTCAGCTTTAGCTGTAAAAAAGCTTCCCAGGTATACCCTCATCTATTGTTCCTATGAACTAATCAATAATCAGAATCAGATAAATTTATACTTTGACAGGTTACTTATAAAAATCATATTCTTAATGGCCAAAAGGATAGCTATCCTGCACCTGAAATAAGCTTTTGCATTTTTCAGAAGCCTTGAAAAACTGCACCCATATTTTCAAGAAATGTTGACCAATTTCACAGAGTACAATCATCGAAGACACACTATTTTTATTCCAAGTTCCTTTTATTTTGAAAGTCAGATACTGTGAATGAAAATTACAACAAACCCTTCCCTTACTTTTCAGTGATTTTGAGGAGAGTCACAAAATCACATATATTAGTTATATTCAGAGCTGGTTTAAGGTAGGTAGGAATTATTTCTTTGTTACAGACAGACGAAACAAGTCACCACCTTTAAGTAATTAAAATCCAAAATCACATCATATTTTAAGTGACAGATCTGAGAATGGAACTGTTCCATAAGACAAGTCTCTCTGGCTTATTGAAAGATGTGTAATTGAACATTTAATGGAGAATCTTTCTCTAAGATCCTCCTTTCAAAAATAAATGTAGGTGTGAAACCACACACAGTATATGATCGGGCTTTTCAGAAAGAAAGAATTATTTTAAAAGATGAAACTGCTGCATTCCTTCTCTTCCTACTGTGGTGTATGTGTAGAGTGTCTACCATAATAATAACCTTTTGAATCTTCCTGGATCTATGATATTATAAAGAGCTGAGAATAAACTGAGTGGTATTCGTAAGTTGCTCATAACTAGAAAACATAAATACATAATGATGCCTGTACACTGACAATATATACTGACCAATTTTATGCAGTTTAGATAAGATTACATGCTTCTGAAAATATAAATCTTGATACAAATTACTAAAGTTTATCAACAGAGAAACCCTAGGAAGCATGCAACAGGAAAAATAACAAAGTAACAAAGATATAACTATTGTGTTCATGAGTCTTGTTTTCCCTGTTTACAGTGCAATTTAATTTATTATTATTCATCTATCTACATTTTAATCAATTTAATATACTAGAGTGTGCTTTTTTGTGTAATCCTAGTTTATATAACTTTATCTTTACAGCTTTTTTTTTTGTTATCAGACACTTCTCCAATTACATGTAAACATTTTAGGAAAGATTAAAGTAATTTCTATTTACAGTTAGTGGAAAACAAGCTGTCCGTACTCCTGCTGTAGTAGAGATTATAGGTGATATATAATATGCTACACCATATGTTTAAAGGCCAATAATGCAACTTCTAATCTCACTCTGGCTAATCAAGCTGCTCAGATTATTTTACATACATCTTTGGTTTAGGCCTTGACATGCCCTTGTTTTTCTTTCTTCTCAAAGCTAAAGTTCCCCTCTTTGATTAGCTGAAACATTTGCATGGTCACTACACATTTTTCATTTTATAAATCATTATGCATTAGCAGTCTTGATCGCCTAGCTTGACTAATCCTGATGAACTGAAATCACAGCTGAAGGTCAAACTCCATCCCACTGCACATTCATATTCAAACAAATGTGCACCATTGTTCATTAGACTTCTAAAATCATTGAAAAGAAGTTACTGAATATCTTACCCTTATTCTTTATGTTTTCCAAAACTTTATCTATAAAATGTTAATGCTTAACAGATGATGATAGCAGAATAATGTCAAAATCAATACAGGCTTGCTGTTGGAGTGCTTAATTTTATTGAAAGTTGTAC
>VZSR01000262.1:3736134-3811134 GCA_013398615.1 Brachypodius melanocephalos | reverse complement strand
GCTCTCCCAACCCATTACCAGAATAAGAATTTGCCAAAATGTGACCTCTTTCATAGGATTGCTTGTGTTTTACCATTTGCAGACCATCCCTGTCTTATTATGGCTGCCTTCCAAAATCATCTACAGGAAAAGAAAGTCTTTACTTTCCCCCAGATATCAGCCTCCTGCATGGGGTACCTAAGTTTGGACTCTACTTAGCATTCAGTTACTGCAATGTATTTTTATAGGTAAATGTTCCCTCAGTATTTCTGAATATTGATTTAAGATGCAGTAGGGAACAATGGTTATCTCAAACCACATTTTATAACATATTATATTCAGGAAAGGGAATTTCATGCATGACCATCTGAAGCACAACATATTCCACACCATTTAGAACTGTCTCAGGTTCTCTTTTCATATTAATCACTTCTACTTAATTTAAAATTTACCAGACACCTCACTACTGAGAAATATTCCAGTTTAAATATTTGACTTGAGTTGCTCATCTTTTGTTTAATGACCAACTTTTTATATGGGTATAAAACAGTGTTTAAAATGTAGGGTTTTTTCCCTCTTTCTGAATAGACTTCCACTATTATTTTTTACCAACTAGTTTCATTGAAAGGTTTCCAGCATTACAGGTAATGTAAAGTCCATTAGGTCAGGCTCTTCATAGCATGACATGCAGTAAATTACAAGTGCTTCAAGCAGCTCGGTGAATTACAGTTCATCACTTTGAAAGGTTCCCACTACAAGACTACAGATATCAGATCTGGCAGTTAGGATCCAATTAACACTTTGGTCAGAATAATCAGATTGCGTGTGTAAGACTTGTATAATTCCTTTATTGCTTCCATGCATCTTCTGTCTGTAGGTAAATTTGTTGCTGTTATTTCAAAGCTTGGAATCAGTATTTCACTTGCCTTTAGGTTATATTTCAAGTCTTTTTGCAGTGCAGTGATGAACTCTCCCTGTTCCACCAATTTAGATCACTTGTCCCATAGATATTACTGCTTGAGAAATGGTTTGTTTCTGGTAGTTTTGTTTTGTATTCTTACCATGTCATTATATGTCTAGAAAAAAAATTGCTAGCAATTTTTACTAAGCACATTTTATTTAGTGTAACAGAGACAGTTTTCTCCAACATGATCACTGTGAATCTCACAGAACACCCAGATAACTGTAAATGACATATGCATTGACATTTACATGTGTACTGTCATGCAAAACCATTTCTTGCTACACTGAATATAATACTATAACTGAATGAAAAAAAAAAATCTGATTCTGTGATATCATTTTCCAAGCCATGGTCAATGTACATAAAGGTTCTTCAGGATAAATCTTATCAGTACAGAGTAATGGGTTTCAAATTCTACGTTGTTACCTAGTGCTTTACAGCAAATTGCACTTTCAAGTCTTAGAGGCAGTGAGAATTCTTGGGAAGAAGTGAGCTTGCCCAAGGTATCCCACTTTTTCCACAGAGAAGCAGTAATGAACAGACACACAAATGCTGAAAGTTTGAAAGACAGAAACCTATAAACTGGATAAACAAAAAGATCAAAGACCACTGACAGTCCTGTATATTGTTGCTGAAGGTACTCTGCCTTTTTCCTCCTGACAACCCGGCCATACGAATGTGTATGAAAGGTAACAGCTTATTCATCTATACAACAATGTACACTTCAGCTCTTCATTGACACATGCATTTCAAATACTACAGGAACAAGAATTAAAACAAAAACTTAAATTTATTTCTCAATGTAAAAGTGTTTCAAGAACAAACATTATGGACTTTAAATGTGAGTAACCGGGTATGAAGTTCTTGGGCAACAATAACTATTTGCCTCAGATCAATGACACCCATGAATTACTGATGTCTGGAACTATTTGATGGCCAATAATACTTCAAGTTTCAGTCCAGTTTCTAATGAGCTACAGTACATGTAAAAAATTACCATCACAAGGAACTACAAGACCTACAGGAAGCCCAAGGACTACATGGCTCAACAACCAAATTAGTTCTCCAGAAGTATTGTACTATTTGGATATCAGAAACCTCCAATCCACTTGCACTATTTCCCTATCACAAGACAATGACAGCAAGTATGCAGCCAGTAGCCAGGCAAACCATAGCCCATAACTCTAACAGCATAAATTAGGAGGAGTGTCTATATACTATTTATACAGTTAAGAGAGAAAGAGAGAAGCTCTTATAGATGGCAATTCAGATGGAATAAATTGAGCTCTGTTCTGAATTTTGAATTGTTCTGTGCGAGAGCTTTCTCGCCACGAATCATAAGGAACCTCCCCATGTAGACATGTTACATTTGGTGATGAGAAGACTTCCTTTCCTTTAGACAGCAGAACAAAACAGCAGTGCATGAGCAAACCCCACAGAAGTGAAGAAAATAACTACCCAGGTGTAGACACTTGGGGCCACTAACATTATTCTTGAAGTAGAATATCTTGTATGTTTTCAAACCAGAACTATGTGACCTATAGACGGTTCTTAATATATACATCAAATACTAGAAATTAAAATGTATTGTTAATCTTACAATTTGTCCTAATGATGGGGTTATTTTACTGTTGTGTTTCAATTCTCAGCAGACACAATATAGTTTTAGAAAATTTCATGATCTTGGGTGACTTAGGTTTCTACTAGTTTAAAGGAACTTCAATAGCACACTTCTTCCTTCCCCACATGGCCAAATCAAACTCCATCCCAAGAAACTCAATTACCTCCTCCTTAAAATTTTCTGCATTTGCATTTTTTTTTGTGCTTTAAAAAGTGCACAGGTTGAAACTTCTCATCTGTATTTCCAGATCTTCACAAAGTACATAATTGTTCTGATCTCCTCTAAAAGTTTCTGCTTTAAGAGGAAGTAGAAGCTAGCCAAGAGAAACATCTTTCCCAGCTCACCAGAACAATACTTTTGACATTTTCCAGCTTAAAGCTCAAGAGTGTGAAACTTGTAGATATAAAATGGTGACAACTCCACTTTCCTCGCAGTAAAAAAGTCTTCAAATAGCAAAGACAAACCCAGATACAATCAGAAAATAATTCAGCTCAACTACATTTTGAATACTCAAAATATTTAATTGAAATGTGTTCCTCTCCTTTCACCGACTAGCCAGAAAACTAAAATGAAGCATTATACCTGGTGCAAACACAAGAGAATGAATCAGGGTCTATTTTGGAAATGTGGAGATTGCTATTATTAGAACATGCATGACCAGCATCTATGCAGTATGATTTTCAAAGCTACAGAATCTCCAAGCCAGAGTGACTAAAGGACATATATATAATTACCAGACATTCACATCTGTCTAGCTTGATGCTTTTCTGGGCACTGAGACACTCTTATGCCTTAGTCTTCTATATCTTTTCCCTGAGCTTAAAGTTATGGGAAAAGGCAGTGCAATTTTCCCTTGCACAATGCTTAGAAAACCTGACTCCCCATCAACAGGAGGAGCCAGGGCTTTCTCCTGCTGCTTCTGTTTGCCCATGTAAAATCAGTCTGTGCTGCTATATGCCTAAATGTGCACACAAGCATGTTCTGTGCCTAATCTTAGGATCAATTAGATATTAAGAAAGTATTTCTTAAAAATGAACATTTGAAAATGTATTTTTCCTAGTCTAAAGATTCACTCCTTTCCCTCCCCACCTCCCTCCCCATTTCTTAAAAACATGTAGCTATCACCATCAGTAAAATAAAGATAATTTATATGGGTGCAAATGGTAGACAAAAATTTCTATCTCTAGCTGACATAAACATACTCTAGGCATAAACTGTGGCCAGCATGTGGATTACAGAGCTACTCTGTCTTGTAACCTTTGCACATGAGACGTAAAAAATCCCAGTTTAGGACTGTTTCAGATAGAAAGGTGAGACTACCTGGATCATAATGATTTGGGTATCACTGCCACCTTGCCCAGGACACACACAACACACCCAAGATTTCCATTCCAAATCCTGTCCCCTCTCCTTTGAATCTTGGCAGCCATAGCAAAGGCACATGCTGCAGGTGCAGAAGATTGAAAACAGAATAGCCAAGCGTATCAGTAGCATATCTTATGTATTTAATTTAGATAGAGATAAAAGAAACATTTTTTGATCTCAGCCAAAGTAGCCTTTAATAGGACAGTTCTCCATTTACCCTGTCAAGGCTGACAAGTACTCTGCAGCTTTATGTACATTTATCAGGAGTGCATGGGGATTAACTGGTGTTAGTTGCTCCTACCTCTGGGTAAAATGGATGGATCTCAGTCAAATTTAAGCAATAAAAACTATCATTTGGCCCAAAGAGCAGTTGATGTGGTCAATTCTCAGGCTTTCAAGAAGTGTTGAGATTAATCCAATTCACCTATTTCCCTGTCTGGTGGTTGAATAAAATCCCTTATCTGTCCACTTTTAGGCTCTTTTGATCAGTTTGTGATAAAAGGGGGCCATACCAGCAATCATGAAATGCAGGTATGTAGCCCATCTGTCTGCTTCTTGGAGCAGCTGAAGCAAGCTGCTTTTCAGCTTTTCACAACAAAAAAATTAATTTTGTGTACAGTGAGACAATGAAGAGGTAAAGGTGGCTGTAAAGAAAATATGGAGATGATGCATGCACCAACTCATTTCTAATCATTACCATTAATGTTCCCCACTGAACAGCAACAGATTAAAACAGCACAAGAAAACAGAAACAGTGACCAACACTGTCAAGAGATGCCAGAACTAGGGCAAGAAATCACTCACCAGGCCAGGAAACCAGTGTACTTTTTCACATTTATATGAATCTTTCTATATGTGACCTTTCTATGGCAATTTGAAAAGAGACTTCCATTAATTAAACTTTTAAAACTGCAGTGCAGTTTAGAATAATTTCCCAGTACTGACTGTTTATGTGTCTTTTGGGTGTGTAATGCAAAGGTGTGTTTTATCATTCTAGCCAAGTAGAAACCACTGCAGCATTTCATGGTCTTGTGATGTGTTGTAAGAGTAAGAGGGTTACAATTTTTCCTGTTCTACAGAAAGTGCAGCCATGTGGATACACTAAGTAGAAACTTCTCTGATTTTTTTTTTTTTTTTTTTGCTATCTGTTTTACTGTTTGATCATACAAACACACTTATTTGTATATCAATTTGAATGTTTCAGGACTATGGTCAGATCTGCCCTGGTGTGAAATGACATGGTTATTAGCATGAATACTTTTTCAGTATTAGTATGAATACTTTCAGTCAAACAGACCAATTTATCACAAAAAAATTGTATCTTATTAGACACCTGAGCCTGACAGGGAACTCATTAGAACATTAACATTAATAATTTCATATTATCTTATTACCATGACTTGGGCCATGTTTGTACAATAACATTTTAAGCATCTTACTGGTATGTTGCTTGCCCTGAGCACTTTCTAGAGGCAACAGAAGACAATGTGCAAATCCATTGACCAGTCCCATCCTTGTAAAACCAGCATTGTTTTCATCTGTCTCTGTTTTCTACTGCAGACACAGTTTAGAATGACTTTGCTTCTAACAAGGCTACCTAAAATTAAATGCCCTAGCATAGGCAAGATAAATTCGGATTTTTTGACAGTTCATTTGAAAAGCCACAGGGCTCTGGGGTGATAGTGGCACAAAAACTGTCCCATGTGCCATGTGTTGCTCTCAAGCAATGGAAGATTTACACCACTAATGCAAATAACACAGAGATATGCAGAGCAGAATACAGGAAAAACTGCAGATAAACTGGGGTAGATACAGTTCAGCAATAGCTGTCAAGGAGAGACCTGAAAGCTGTCCATGGCTTCAGCAGCTGGTATTGTTTGAATGTCTCTGCTATCCTGGTGCCTCCCACCAGGCATTTAGCCAGTCCCCAGTCCCACTCTCATGACACAGCTCAAAGCAGCAGTTTCCTCAATACACTGCTCCCTTCCCCAGAAACACTTCCATCAGCAGTCTTGGAATGCTGCCAACACACAGCATATATTTAAGTACCTTCCATTTACTGAAATGTCACCTCCTTCATTAGACACAGGTGAGTGTCTCTGTCCTTTCACTGACTTTCTATGCCACCTGCCAATGTTTTGGGGTTTTTTCCAAGACTATGGAAATACTTTATTTGTTTTTTTTCATTTTGTTTGTAGTCTACAGGTTGAGTAGCAAAATATGATATGCTGCCTAGGGATGAAGCAAATTTAAAGATTTCTTTAGAAATTAGTGTTCTTTTCCTGTAGTGCTAAGACATCTTTAAACTGAAAGAAAGCAGTTTTCAGTATAGGACAAAACTCTTAAATGTGAGGTGCTGAGTTTGTCCAGAGAGGTTGTGGATGCCACAGCCTTGGAAGTGTTAAAGGTTAGATTGACTGGGGCCTTGAGCAACCTGGTCTAGTGGAAGGTGTCTCTGCTCATGGCAGAGAGGTTGGAACCAGATGATCTTTAAGGGCCCTTCAAAACCAAACCATTCCCTGCTTAGCCACTGCTTAGGCACGCACTGAAATGGACAATACAGCTCCAAACTTGGAAATCCTCCAAACTTGCCACCTCAAGAGCGTATCACCCACGAAAAGGCAACAAGTTTTCCAAAGTACAAATATTACAGATAATAAACCAGTGTTTGTTTGCTTTGATAATCACAGGCAAACAATCTGGCTCTAAGGGGAGCCACATCCAGCACTGGTAAAGCATATGATATTCATGAGTTAATGGAATACACAGCTGGCTATAGTCACTTACAACTAAATGACTGAAAGAGCAATAAGGATGGATCTTTGGTGACACATCTGTTTAGAAACAAATTCCAAGATTTTTGTTATAAAAAATGGAACTAGAAAAACACAATTTCTATAAAAGTTTCAGTAAAATAGAACTAGGAAACATATATATATTTATTTAAAAAGTTCAGAACTTCTAATGCAAAAAAGCATTAGAAATACTTTCTTTTATCGCTTTGATAACAATGTCTGATTTGTCATAATAACAGTAAAAACTCTATAAATATTTGTTAAGGGATTATTCCAATAGCATGAAAAACTCTAGTGTTGAAATGACCCAGAATATAGAACTGTTATTGTGCATTTACAGATAAAAGGCTGTTTAAAACTGACAGGCACATAAACAGAAAACACATGCTATAAAATTAGTCATTTTTAAGTATGGATCTTTAATAAAACTGGCAGAGCACCTTCATTTGAGCTAACTCATTCTCAAAAGGAATCATAAAATTGGTACAGCACCTAACAACGTATTTTCCTCAGTCTTGTATACTGATAGTAGTTTGATTATGTCACTGTTTGAATGTCTTCATAAACTTATCTGAAAATATTTTTGATATTTCTTAAATAATGCATTTTTGTTAAGGATGCCATTATATGTTTATAAAACTATTATTTATCTTTCCAAAAGATGATCAGAACTGGGATTTACTAGGTATTGGATGCTGCTTGTCAGGAAAAAAAAACATATATAGCACATCCAGGACTACTAAACAAAATGCATATTTTTAAAGTTCTTATGATGAAATATTTATAGGGAACTGAAGAGCTTTAATAGGCCTACAAGGGACGATGTTTTGAATGCACAACTCCTTTCAGTCAAAAACAGTAGCAGCACATTTCAAACCAAGCACTGCATGAAACAACCTCCTAAGTCTGAATTAATATAAATCACATAAAATGATTATTGCTAGGGAAAAAAAAAAAAGAAAAAGAAAAGTCTGACAAGCAAATAAGAAGAAAGAAAACATTTTGACTCTTCTTTCACTGAAAATGTTGACTCCTTTGAAAAGACATTGAAGTGGAGTTTATGGCTTGTCATTAAAAGGCTGCAATGGCCAGGGCCATGAACCACCTCCCCTTGCCCCAGTGAATGGAGGGAGCCTGGGCAGGGGCTGAATCCACAGCTGGGAGCTGCACTGAAGGGCCTCACTTATCAGGGCTGATGGCAAACCAGCAGGCTGCAGACACTCAGAGTTTTCTCTCAAGCACTGTGCTTGGTTTCAGCACTGACACCCTTTGCACTGGGCTGGCCAGTGCCTCCCCCAGCTGCAGCAGCATCCTGACAGCTGCTCCTTCTCCAGGAGCTTCCAGGCTGGCACCGGAGGGATCCTCCTCCATCACTGCCTGGAACTCAGCCAGCATCCAGAGCCCCAAAACGGAGAAGTGGGTGGAAACACCTTTCCCTTAGTTTTGAAATCAAGAAGTTGTTAAATCCTTACTTCTTTTAAATATTTTCAAGCCTTTTTTTCATGAAAGTGCCCACCATTCAACAAAGCAGTACTTTCCAAAGCTCTCTGAATGCAATTTCCCTGAAAATTACAGATTTAGAAGAATTTGGTTTTATTTGTCTCTCTAGTCACAAAATCAATTAATCATAAAGCTTTGAAATTTGAAATAAGTATTGAACCTTTTGCAACATTTGAGACATAGGCTTCTGTTAAAAATATTTTCTGAAATAGATAAAATTCTATTTACCTTTCACCTCTATTTTTTTTTAGAAACAACTCAGAGACTATCTTGATGCCATTCAGATATTTATTCTAAAAATAATAGATATAACTTTTTGTTACACTATTTGGATTACTTGTAACAAAACCTCACAAACTGATGTTCATTAAATATACATATAGGCATAATTGTTCTAAGCACTGAATATCAATCTAATTTGAATTTTAAGTAAAAGAAATAAACTGAAATAAAAGTATTTCTCGATAAACAAATTGTTATGCAAATTGCAGAACACAAAGACACCTTGGCAAGTGATCTACCATATCCTTCTTTTCAAAAGCAAAATAAATGCGTTTATTTCTGACAGACATTTGTCTAAAATATTTAAACAAAATTTAAGCAAGGGGAATTCCACAACACCTCCTATTCCAGTACTTTGCTTATTTCCCAAAATTACTGGACATTTAAGACAAACCTTCCATGCATCAATTAAAGCCAATTATTATCTGTAGACACGTACATACAAGAATAAAAATATGTAAAGTTTTTGCAAAGATATAACGATGAAAAAAAAAATAATGCCATTTACCAAAAAAACCCCGTATTTTGGAATGGAATGGCTAAAACATGCTTTCCACTACTATCCTGTTACTGAATTTTTGCCATATCAATTAAAACTTTATCAGTATTATTTTTACACTGGACCGTATCTTGCAAACATAAGAAAATGCACATTTGTACCCAAACACCTGACCCAGCTCTGAAATCATCAGTGATCTAAATTCAGCTACAGCTTTGCCCCCAAGTTTGACAGTAACAACAACTGGCCCTGGAACCAACCTCAGGAATGAGGGTTGTTTTGAGAGCTGGGCTCACCAAAACCCAGACTTATTCACTGAAATGCTGCATGACCCTGAATATTTTCCTTTTGATAAAAGATATTATTACAGTTCACATATACAGTGTTTACAGTACTCCTAGTGAGAAGATCATGTGTCGCCTTCCACATGATATCAGAGCTTCCACAGCTCTTCAAGTCTGTAAGGAGAGACTGACACTTGCCTTTAAATTAAAAGTAATACCTGAAAAACATTTTCCATCCAGAAGTTCAAGGAAGTTCAAAACTAGTGTTTCATAAATCAAGACTAAAATATAACTAAGGTTTGCAGGTCCTATGGCAAAGTTTTGCTCTTGCCAAATTAGGCAGGAAAACAATCCAGTTCTGCACTATAAAAACCATGAGCATTAGTCATGAGCATGAAAAGCAACTTACACTATTCACAAACAATTCTGAAGGGTTAAAAATATTGCTTACAAACAATTCAGTTGGGCTTTTTTCACTTAAAATAAAATATTTCCAATATGTTCTTATAAGAATATTAGTGACAGAAATTCCACAGAAAATGTTTTGCAACCTAGAAAAAACTAGTATTAACAATGTTGTTTTGAAAATGTAGCAATGTTTCAGCCTCTTCAAAATGACCCCTTTTGATCCAAAATTACTATAAAAAATTTCAGAGCATTTTAGTACTGAAAAGTCACAATAAAAATGTTATAATTGGAATACTTAATGAATCAGTAATGAAATGTTCAGTGCTGGATCAGTTTTATTACCATTGATACTCATAGACTGAAATTGTGAAAGATTTCACAATTTTCACTACACTTTTGCTTCTTTCAGTGGAATAGTTATTATTCCTAACCATGGCAAACCCAACTGAGGACCAAAAAATATAATTTTATCAATCTGGTAAAAAACCTCGCGCTTATATTCTCTTAAGAGCTCTCTAAATTACGGGCATTCAGACTGTTACAAATCATAGCAATGGTTAGAAAAAATATTTAAAGAGAGGAAAAGTGGAAATATGAATGGCTGGCTCAGTTAAAAGACCAGTTAAGGATTGTTAAGTTGGATATTTTTATTTTCTCTACAAACTTTGTGAACTCTATATAAATATCAAATATTGGCAACAAACACAAAGAAATTAGAGCAGGATTTACACATGGAAGGAGAACAGAGACAGGACACCCAGGTAACAGAAAAGAAGACAAGCTGTTGGCATCTTATTTATAGAGATGCTAAGAAGGTTTAAGCTGACTATTTACCTTTTCTTTGGGAAGTACAAAGATTTAGGGCCTGCTTTAAAAAAAGGTATATATACACATCTATCTGTCTCTCTGTTTGTAGTCAGTAGTGATGGCCCAGACATTACTGGGAGTTTCTGAACAGCAAACTCCTTAAAGTGGCAAAAGCCACAATCTTGCTAAATTTTGCCCAGTGTAAGATGTCATAAAGCAATTCCTTAAATGCATGAGTTTTGAAGAAAACCACAGTGCCAGTTGTTGCATAATGTCAAACCAAATCTTCCAATTTAGGATGCAAAGACACTGAGAAATGAACATTTCTCAGTTATATTCCCCCTGTTACTCTGTAGGTAACAGCACAATGTGTGGGTTCTGGAAATGAATCTGGCAGCAGCAGTGAGTGCACAGATCTTTGAAAAAAATCACCTGCACAACCCTCAACTCACTCCAGCCATCTAGACTTCAGTGCCATGGAGCATTAAAAGAAAGCAGATTTCAGGCTGAATAAAATCTATATTTGCAGTAACATATACTGTGGGAATGGATTTAGTTCTTCGGTGTCTGACATTTCTTTGCCTTTTATACATAGAGGATGTAAAGAGAATTATGAAGAACCATTGGAATAATGTAACAAAATATTTATGACTGCAGCACTGTGGGTACCTCTGTTACTTCAGTAGCTCTACAAAATCCTCGAGTCTTTTACTGTGGAGCACAAATACCTCTTGTGCTAGGATAGACTTTTGGAAGCATGATAGTGTAGCATAGAAAGAAACTGAAATTCCTAGAAGTTAGTATCAGGTATGAAGTACACAATGTTATATCTACTTGGCCAAAAGGATTAGCAGGCTGGATTTGTGAGCATCTGGCTTTTTAGTATCTTAAACCATTTCATAGCAAGCTTTTTCACATTGTATAACTTCCCAGTATGCTTCTTCTCACTTTCTATAACATAATTTTCACAAAATCCTTTCTATTGTATTTTAAAGTCCACACATAACATATTAAAGGGTTAAGTGATGAGCTATATCTAAGCTTCAATACATTAAACATAATTTATTTATATATATATAAATATAAAATAATAACATATATAACTATATATAAATATAAACATTTATTTTTATATGCATGTTTTACATACTATTTATATATACACTGAATGCTAAACATGCTACATATTCTAGCTAAAAACCCCAAAGTTTGAAAATTATATATATACATTCTTTTCCCTGTTCACAGACGACTGGAAGAACTACATAAATAATAAAAATAGGAAATAAACCACACTCTATTATGAAGGGTGTTTTAACAAGATCTATGGAATCACATTAGCATTCTATTAATTCAATAATCTTGATGTTGTTACAAGTTGGAGACAGTTATCAAAGCAGGGGATCATTCCTGTATGTAAGGATCACATCACTTAATGGGACAGAGGTGTCACATAAACCACAGTGTCAAAAAGATAACAAATACAGGGCTGAGCCTGGAGTGGCAATGAATTTATCTTGGCATACATGGCTCCAACAAAATGACTGGTATTTGATAAGCATGTAGATAAGAATGAGTTTTAAACTGCTATCATTAGAGTGTTGATTTTGTGAAATTCCACAGAAACGGAGCTTTTATTTTATATTCAAACACGTTCAAAATCTATACATACTTCCCATTGACAGTGGTAGCAAAGCTCTCTCATTAACTCAGCTTTGCGATGATAAATGTCAGAACACCTTCTCTTCTTTTGAAATTAAATGAATATTTATGGTAAGTATTATAAAACAACTAACTTTGAGGACATCGGTCCCCAGGGTTTGCACAGATATCAACTAAACTGCTTCCTTGGAGAAAACTTCAGGAATGATTCTTCATGATTCCATACATTCCTCCTTAGAACTGGTAGCCACGCCAACATTTTTTACACCTTTTTGTTCATTCATACAGTTTGAGTCAAAAAGAATAGATTCTAGGCATGATATTTCTTTTACTACTTCATTTCCATGTGCAGATGATAACAGTGCCCACTTCCACCTACACGGCACACTAAACTTTGAGACAATTCAAGAATTCAAGACAATAAACTGGTTTCAGTACAAATATTTCTACTCTTACAGCTTCCAGGCTCTGCTATATATGATTTGGTCTCACATTTATTACAGTGATATTAATAACCACATATTTGCTAGAAGATCTGAATTCTAATGACTTTTCAAGCTGGCTACAGGTTTGCAGGTAAAACACCAAGAAGGTCCAGTATCAATCTTTGAATGTCATGTTTGTAGGATTGATGGATGGAGGCAGCTCCACTTCTGCTGGCTTTAGCCTTAAATGCAGCCTTTCATTTCATACCATTTATGAACAGATACATCCTATGAAACCGCATGAAGAGAACAGGATGCATTTGAACAATCATGTTCAAGGTCATTAAGAAGGTACTGCTGTAGCTACAGAGCTACAATGTGACTATTTACATGTAATAAAACCATGGAATTTTAGTTATGATGTTACATATATATTTAGGTATATGAACAAATAGAAGATGGAGGGGTGGCACAGTAATTTAACAGACCAAGGATGCTACTTTATTCAGAAATGGTGAATTCAGATAAAGGCCAACTCAGGACTGAACACCAAAGAATATCTAAGTCCAGCTATCTTTTGTAAGTTCCTACCAAATGCCAGCTTCTTCAAACTATCAGCATACAGGACAGGATTTTCTGAAGGAATAACTCTATTTCTATTTTCTTCTGTTTGTCTCCCCATTACAACAGCATGATAACTATTGGGAAAAAAATGACTGCTGCATTTGGTATTCTTCAGAAACCAATAGTGGGCAGATGTCCTTAATTCCTTAATTTATACTTCTGGAAGTTGTTACACAGGCAATATGTATAATGTATAATGTATAATGTTTCCCAGCTCCAGCTCCAGCCCCAGATTTATGCAATAGTTAGTGAATGCAGAGCTACGTCTGAAATGGATTACTACAATCTGATGTGAAGTAGAACTGAAATGATAAAGCTGATTGAAGAAGGCAAACCTTTCCTTGAAAAAATATTCTCTGAATTCTCCTAGATTTCATCCTTAGCATTAACTAAAACAAGATTATATGGCAAAAATCTTTTTGTACTGCTTTATTTTTTGCAGATTAATCCTGGCTGATAATGAAAACTACCATCAAGCTAGCTGCAGGTAAAATAAAGTTTGCATGGCCATCATACTGGCATTTCAAAAGCACAGAATGAGTCTGATACTGTGACATTTAAAAGGCAAGAAATCCCACTTAGATGCTTTACTTGTACTTTGTGTCAATCATGCTACTTGGCACAGAGCAGAAGTGTTGTCAGGAATACTGTCCACATCCTGAGTGAAAAACAAAACTCCAAAAGTGCATGTGAGGGAGAGAAACTATAGAAATGAGGAAAAAATTCACTTACATTTATCCAAGATGGCTGTCGCTATTACTGTTGAAACTCTGCTATGGGCTGAGGTCACAAGACCCTGTAAGCTAAAATAGAGAAGCTTCAGCTGAGGGTAACTGAAGCTGCAGCACATTAAAATACATTTTAAGGTTATTGGTAATGACTGGAGTTTTAATTTCTTGATCTATTTTTCCCAAGGCACAAAAAGTGTCTTCTACTTTTTTTTTGATCATTTTTCAAGCCTAGAGGGAAGAGATTTTCCGTATCATCCTCCACCTCTACTATATGTGTGTATGTATGTTATATACCCTACATGATAGGAAAAGTATGATGGTTTCATTGGTGTGAGTTTGGAGTTGCCACATTATTCACAAATGGAGAAACCATACAGGATTTATGCAGATTCTCCCAAACAGAACTAGAATAGAACCTTTATACAAAAACACATCACTAGGTATATAGGAAATGTGAATTATATATAAAAAAGCTAGCTTTAAAATTTTCAAAAAGGTATTACAATGCACCACAGAGCTTTTTTTTTTTTTTTTTTTTTCTATAAAGGTAATTTTTAAATTGTGTACCTCTGAGAAAGTCTGCTAAATTTATATCTTGGAATTACCAAAATAACTTTAAAATATTTTTGAATGCATACAAATACTGTAGTTTGAAAATCTACTGCATCTTAACTTCTCAGGACTGAAATCAAGTGTGTGACCTTACTGGGCAGCTAGAACTTCTCTTAACCCATGATATAAAACCCATACTGTTGGCTTCAGTAAGGTGTAAGACACTGAATTTGTGACTAATTTTGGATCAGAAATTCTCTCTTCTGGCCCACAAATCACAATGCATTTGGAAGACTAACATGCAAAATTTGAAAAAATAAAGAAAAAAAGAGAGAAAATAATATTACTGTTAGCGTTAACAGTAGAGAGTTGTAATAATAGAAGGAAAGAGACTAGTACAGTTGAGTTGAGAAGGGTGCATGATTAACAACCCTGCAGTTTATTATCTGTACTAAGATTGCACACGATAGCTGACTATGTAAATATACACTTGTGGATGTTCACATATAAAAAGACACACGCAATATGGAACAAACCAATTTTCTAGAGCATGCCTCATAGGCTTTTCTATAACAGAAATCAACAAAAGGAATTCCAAGAACACAAGGAATGCAATGAATCTGAGCTACAGAAATCTTGAAACAGTCAAGTAATAACAAAAGCACATATATCGTTCATATCTGATTTATGTTAAAGAATGACAAGTCGCCAAGAAATACAGCAAAGTGTGGAATCTCTGTGCTTTCTGAGCAAACTTAAATGAAAGAAATTCCTATCACAAAATACAGATGTTTATTGCATTTCTTGTGCAACCACAATGTGACTTATAATAGATGAGACTGAATAACAGATGAGAACTAAGGAACTACCAAGATACTATAATATCTTGATGCATTCAAAGAAACAGTGTGCACAGTTGAAGCTGGAAATCCATTGAAACAGACATTAGAAACGTTACTGAAAACTCACTCTAGAAGTCACCATACTCCTAATAAACAAGGTGGTCAAACTTATAATTTCAAAGATAAGCAATGAATGCAACATGATTCCAAGGAAAACAACCACTAGGAAAAAATAAGCAAAATTTTCCAACACAACGACTGCTGCATTTTATACTTCTAATAGAAAAAGACAGCAAATTTTTGAATTCTCCCCAAAGAGTGGGAGAAGTGATGGCTAAAGCATTTGGGTAGAACACTAAATACTTTGCCTTTATCAAGCCCATTTCAGTATTTAGATGACTAGTCTGAAATTTCATGTAGCCCATGTAGAATGAGAATTTCCTAGTCTTGATGCTATAGAATAGAAGCCAGATCATCTGAACACAATATCTCAACTAGCACTAGTTGTTTGCTTTAATGTAATGATAAACACTAAAAAAAAACCTAAGAAAAAACCCAAACCCACAAAAAAGACCACAAAAATCTCCACCCAAACAAACAAAAAAAAAGCAAACAAACAAACTGAGCAGGGAGGCTGCCATAACAGAATTTAGACAACCCTGAGTGTGTTTGACTATGTAGAGTGTGGTCTAAATGTTTGAAGAGGCAAAACTCAATTGACAATAAGTCCAGCTCATTCCACAGGCAGTAATTTATTTAGAAGAAATGAAAGGAAAAAAAAATAGAACTGGTAATGGGGGATATCGCTCTAACAAATGCAAAAAGTCTGCACTACAATCTATATTTGAAATAGTCACCTGAAGTAATCAAAGGAGAAAAATAGGCATTTCTGTGACACAATTCATTAAATCCTAATTAGATGTCTACATCAGATTGCATAATTTGTCTCTTAAAGCTGTGTTGACTATGTGTTGACAACAATGTGTTGACTAAAAGTGCCTTGACTATGAATGGTGACAAAAGGCCCTTGAGCCTGGACTATTAAGGTGAAAGGCAGAGACAAGGTGTAACCTTCTATTGTCTGGTGCAATAAAGCCCTCTTCCAAGAGACCAATTATCTAACATTGACTTCTCCTTAGCATGCACCTGCAGTAGTCATTTGTATTTATGTTAAATAGATGTAAAACCAGACTACTCTGTATTGACTTCACACATTCAGACAGCATCACACAGATGCAATGCCCTGAAACTATTTCTGCAAACAGCAGAAGTAAAACTGCCAGACACTTCAGTTTTTCTTCAGATATGGGAGGGTACCTAACGAAGAACACTACTGAAATCCTCAATCATTTTGTTCTATCACCAGGTGTATGGGCACACCTATAGTACTCGCTAGGCTATGTAAACAAACACACCTACCAAGCACCCCTCAAATTCCTTTCTTTCACTTCAGTTTTGAAGAAAAAAATCTCTGGTGAAATAAAACTGTTGAAAATATTACCATCTACACATATGTGCACACAGAGAGAAATCAGCCAGAAAATCTTAGGTACTACGAACATTTGTATTAAAAAAACTATTGAAAAAAATCAGCATGATGTTTCAAGAAGCCACAAAGCAGGCTGACTATGATGGCAATAGCTATTTAAGCAAAACTTCGGTTTGAATGAAGTTCCATAAATTAAAAAAGGTACGTAAAATCATATATAGGTGAAATTTAAAATAATAAATAGTAAAACCATGTTTTTATTGTGGTTTATTATAAAGTTTTCCAATATTATATACCCTTCAGCTTTACAGAGCTCATTAGATTAGATGTGATAGTTACCCTAGGCCTCTTTACAGATATATATGACAAACTTAGGCAGCCAGCAAAATAATAATCATGATTTTGATAATCAATTTCAGAAGTGAATTGAATTTCCAGAAATTATTTGAATGAAAATTAGCTCCCAGCTACATGGTTGTTGGTACATTTTGTTTAAATTAATCAGGTGGATTAAAAGAAAAAGAACTGAAAAAAAATAAAGTGTATTATTTTGTAAATATTTACAGATTAATTCAAATTTATCAGCTAGGAAAATTAATCAGAAAGCAGATTGACAGCACTCACACAACTCAGCAATCACCACAAATCCAGACAATGTATCAGATTTCATCAGAACAGAGGTCATGTTTTAAATGAAGGTAGAATTTGTAATGCATTATTCATCCATCTGAAAATATTACAAGGTGGGATACCTTTTTTATAGTTTATTACCATAGCATATTACAAAATGCATTTGTAAAATAAATGTTTAACTGATGAGTCTATGACAAGTCGTTAGAAAGCATATTATAAGATGCAAATATTGTTAAAATACGTGTGCATGTTTAATGCATGAGTTACAGTCATCAGGCATGGTAAAAATTGTCATAAAATTTAACAAATGATAGTAAGATATTTATAAATGGCATCTAAACATAAAGTGCGCACAGAGAAGTAAATGGTACTAAAATAAATTCTTGAATGAAGGCTCTTTTTTTCCCTTCTCTTTTTACTCAGAACAAGTCAGCTGTTTGTTTGGATACTAGTAAGCAGTGTCTGAAATAAATTCTTCTTGCTAAGTTTCCAAGGCAGACAGAAACTGCAGCCTTCAGATGATTTGCAGGATAAAATTGCAAACAGATCTCCATTCGCTCAGCACTGATTAGCCTTAACATCTTCAATTTTTTCCTATGGAGAATTAAATTGCACTGGATAAATTTGAATTATTATTTAACAAACAATTTTGGAGGAGACAAACTTATAACTCTGTATTATAACTCTTTGGCTACTCATCAGAACAAACTTCAACAGAGCAGAGGAGAAAATATTACCTTTCAAATTTTGAGCATTTCATTAGTGATACTTAGTGATACTGATTTATATAAGCCTTGTACAGGCTATCATAGTTTTTTATAATTCAATACTGTACAGCAAAACATCTATCAGAGAAAAGGTATTTATGGGTTTTGGTGTATCTGTAGAATACAAACAAGGCTTCTTCCCCAGGACACTTCCCAGCTGATTACATGAACAAAATTTGCCTTCTTGAAAGAGAAATTTGTGTATGTTCCATCCCTAAGAGTCAAGCTAAATGGCAAACAAGCTCCTGAAAATAATGTCCTTACTCCCAACATCATTAGGTAATGGTCTAGGAAAATAGGAGAATGGGTTGAGTAAGACAGAGAGAGACACAGAGAAGCCAACTAGAAGGAGATACTAGTCATGTAAGGTTTTTTGCAGAGATGTGCTGATACATGAAATCACTCATAATTACAATACAGAACTTTAATGATTTCACTGTAACTAAATAATGCTATAAATCTCATTTAAATCTGCCAGGTTTCAGCTGCTGAAGAAATTGATCTGCAGCTTCTGAAACACAGTCAAAGAGCATTAGCTGGACCTGAAAAGTCTGATTCTGTGATTAAAATGTTGACATTGTTCTCTCTTAATTTTCTTCAATGTTTAACAAGATTAAATGCCTGGAAATAAGGCCTAAATACATTCAAGATAGTAACAAAACACTAATTTTGACAGAAAAAGCAAGGAAAAACCCCAAACTCTGCATGTTTTAAAACATAAACTTATTAATCCATAGATTAAATATCTATTTTGGGTTTCTGAATACAAAGGGTTCTTGAGCCTCATATTGCTGGGAGAATGTAAAAGAGAAGGATCTCAAGTTTTTCATTCTGTCTTACCTTTACTCTGCCCACCTTTTGTAACACACCTGGAGTGGGCACTCAGAACACAGGCTATTAGGACCTGACTCAGCATCCCCTTTGCTCATACTCCTCTGGACATACGCAATGTACTTAGAGGCCTGAATTTTGAGCTGATACTAAGATACACAAAGACAGAGCACATTTCAATTAGAGGATATGGTGCAAGCATTACCAGCTGTAGCTTTATGAAGTTTACTCTAGACCTATCTTACGAGGAAGCGCAAGTGATGACACACATCTGTGCAACATGTCTAAGAAACACTCTTCCCTTCTCATCTGTGGAACTGTGAAACACTTCCTGTTGAACATGATTTATTTTCCACGCTGAAAGCTTTAGTGAAAGCACTAAAATAAGGCTCTGGATGCAGGCACAGTCAGTGCAGTGCTGTGATCGCCATGAGAACACAACACATTCAACCACAGGATGCTCCTGCTACCTGCCTGTCATAGCTGGAGTAAAGAGTGCATTAAGTGACTCTGAACATCCCCACCCACGGTGGTACTCACAGAACTTGTGGCTAATCTCTTTTTTCTTACAAGTCGTCACATGCAAGGCCCTCCACAAGTTGCTCCTTCAGCTTTTCAAACATAAAGGAACTTGCAAAGCACAAGAGGCTTTGAAGTCAATACTAAGTCATTCCTTCTTGTGCTCATTTCTTGTTTCCTAAAGATGTGACCATTTGGCAAAATGATTGAGCAATCAGTTCTTGGAAAAGAGTGACTGTGTCAATGTTAAACTGAAGGTCAAGAGGACACTGCTCAGAAGTGTGAAAAATGCTGTGTAGGACACTTCCCCATCCTTCCAAAATAGAATCACTCCTGGCTTTCTTTTTACACTGCTCCTACTATCTAAATATACTTGTAAAAGTGGACAACTTTGACATCAATCCAACAGAGGTAAAAACCCCAAATACAAGAGACAACAAAAACAGAACATATAACAAAATTATTAAGTGTTCTCAAGTGACATTGGAAAAAGTTGATGAAAATATGAATATCATAAATAAAATCAGCAACAAATAGTTTCTTTTTCATATGTTTTTTCCTTCCAGAAGTTATATGAAAAATACGTAAAAAGTCAATATATACTGCTGCTGACTTGTTTTATAAAGAAAGTGGTCTTACCGGCATCTATACCTGTTGAGCAGTTACAAATGCAAGAAATTATTAATTAGAAGCACTCAGAAATTTTCCAATATATTCCTGTAGCTGACATTGCATCCTTTGTTAAGAAGATACAGCAGAATGATTCAGTAGAATGAAGGGAGCCAGCAGTCTGGTGATTCATGGAGAATTTTAATCATTGGACAAACTGAAGAATATTTTCAGTTCTAAAGGACTATATATATTAACTCGAATTACTACTCAACCTAACAGGCCTCAAAAACAGCTGACATCAGACAGTGACAGCATGGCTTATTTCAAAGGCTAAAATATTTTGTTTCTCCTTTTGCTTTCCCATTTTATCTTCATCTTCTCTGTAATTAATTATTCAGTCAAAACAAGAGGCTTTTTTCCTGAAGTACTTGGCAGTTTACGATAGGCACACACATTAAGGAAAGATCCACCACTCTAAATGTGAACTGTCTGTAGTTTCACAGTTTAATACTACACAGCACATTAGGTGACAAAAGTCCAATGGAAAATGTGTATCATCCACCACAAACAAACTGCAGCATATTCAGCTTGTAGTCTGGTATTGTTCAGATTGACAGAATGGTACTGGCACTCTTTGTGACATTTCTCACAGTAAGTACAATAGGAATTTTCTTGAATTGTAGGTAGAAAGTGAAATGGAAACCAAGAATTCTATTATTTGGAGAATAATCAATATTTTGTAGTAATTGCCAGACATCTTGTCTTCACGTGTTAGCACACACCTGTATTTACATCTTCTGCTAAATTCTTCATTCTGTTGGTAGTTTATGAGTTTCTCACACACTTATTTCTCAATCGCATGATTAGTTACAACTTCTAGCCCAAGGATGTACAGAGGTGCAAAAGCATGTCCTTTAAAGAGTGTCTAAGAGGACAAGGGTTGAGAGTTTAGCTGATTAAAGAGATTAGCATACCTAAATAAATTTTCTTTAGAGAAGGAAGGATCTCATTTAAAAAGCAGAAAATCCTAAAAGGAAAGGAAGTCCAAAGAAAGAAGATGGTTGGAGAAGTATCAGTAAGACTTAATGTCAAAGTTTTAGGACCAAGACTAAACAGATAGGTTATTCATGGCAAACAGAAGGCAATACTGTGTCCTTTCTAAAAACAGGACAGTGTCAAGGGATTTGGAGATTGGAGTTTTAATCTTTATACTTCATGTCTCTCCTGGCTGGACCATAATGGGGTTGCTAAGGATTGTATCCAACAAATCCTGGCATTCATCTTTTAGGGTCCTGGCCTATCCTATCTGCTATTAATCTGATGAGATTTACACATTCTTTAATCAAGAACAGAAGATGTTCTATGGAGTACAAATCCAGTTTATGCACAAGCACAGACTACTCTAGTCACAGTGAGACAGGAAACAGAAGAAAAAAAGAAAAAGAAAAAAAACCCCAAAGTAGATACAGTACTTGGAATGCCAGTGATAGGACAATTTTCTCAGACATCTGGTCCAAGCTTGGAAAGACTGGAGTGAAAGGGGTCTGATGCAAATTCTCGTGCTTTCCTCTGTTGCATAGCTCAGGTGAAATTCATAATTCAGGTAAAATCCTTCTCATTTAGACAGCTAAATGAGGATCACATTTATGGCAAGAATTGTGCAAAGATATCAACGTACTTGCTCCAGGAAGAAAAGACTTAGGGCATAAAAAAATAAGAGCTTTCTATGCATTTACATAGAGACTGCAACTAATACAGTGCTCCAGGAATATGAACAATGAAGATGCTGAGGTATAACTTGCTTCCGATAAAGTCTAGACTCATAAAAGTGTACAACAGGAAAGGACTGAGAGACTGAGATTAAAGCAGAAATATGCACTACAGAAGTAAGTTAAATATGAAAAGCCTCTACAGACAATTCCCAAGAATGTGCATACATATGCATATATTAAAAAGATAATTCACTTATCTGTACAAAGACATCTCTCGTGTAGTTTGGGTAACTGATTTGGGTAAATAACCTGGTATCATGGTCTTGAGGAACCAAAGCTCCACCACTGTTTTCAAATGACAATCTTTCTCTATCCACTCAAGATTAAGGAAATAAAGAATTTTCACAAGCATTAAATCCAATCTTTTCTTTTTTCCTAAACTAAGAAATTATTATGGACATTATTAATATTACAATTTCTGCTAATATTTTTTATAAACAACCTAAATGACACTTGTAATTAGAATATATTTTATGTAGGAAATAAATTACCCCAGCTTTGAAATAATAGCTCACTGACAAAAACTTACATAGACCAGGCTCTCATGCAGATACTTATGAACAGATATGAAACCACACTTGTCTGTAGATTTCTAAGTACAGTTTTACTTGGAGTTACATAAAGACACAATGTAGATCTGAAATAGCTGGACTGCATAATAGAAGCAGAGAGAGTGAGAAAAAAAGGGCTCCTTCTTCAGGCTACTGAATGCTACTTTTAGATTAGAATGAAATATCCCAAATTCCACATAACATCAGATCACAGACCAAAACAAAATTAGTATTATAATGTTTTTGTCTGCACACATCTCAATTTTCATAAATCTTGGATTGTTTCCTTTTACTGCAGACCAAGGGAAGATGTGCTTGTTGGAAGAAGATGCAACTTTTTTCCTCTACCACACTGTGATTAGGCTTAGAAAAATCAGTGCAAACACTTACATCATCAGTACAAGCAGCTAAATCACTCCTTCAATATGTATCATATTAACCAACACCATTTCTCTTCTACCACTATGGTATTTGCGTACTTACTATTCCACTTTCCTTTGAAATGCCTCAAAGTCATCTCTAATCTTTACAAGGCAAAATAAGTTTTCTGGTTATCTTTAAATTTTGAAACATGCAATACCCTTCACCCCACTTTCCAGCTCATTAATAAATGTATTAAACAATGGTATTTAATGTACAGGTCAGGAGGAGACAGAAACATTAACCTTTTGCCATGCTGAAAATTGACAATATACTCTAATATACGCATACTCTATCTTCTGTCTTATTTCTAACCTATGATGGAACTTTAACTTTCACCTAGAACTATTCAGTTTTCTTAATAAATCACTCATGAAGGACTGTGTGGACCATGTCAAAGGCTGTGTGAATGTCCTTTGAATCATCTCTTTTGGTCTCACCTTAAAATAATTATCTCATTATGTCTCATTATTTTTGAGACATTTACAAATATTTCTTGTAGACTGAAAATACTGGAGTCATATTAGATGTGATGGAGATGTGTGTGCCCTGCAATTTCAGTAAACTGAGGCCACAGAAGAAGAGCATGGTTTGCCCTGTGAAAGGGCAGACTACGAAAAACAGCTGAATCAGTAATGCAGAAAAAATGAATTATAAGGCCATATTTTCCCTGTTGGAATGAAGAACTTCAGTGCTCCCGGTAAATCACACAGGTGATGGAAGACTTGGAAGCAGTGGCAGCAGCAGTAACCTGGGAATCAGTGCAAGTGCACAATGGCTCCCATGAGCTGACCAGGACTGTGCTGTCAGCATGGCACAGGCACTGAGGGAGATGACAGTCCTGTGTGAGACAAGAGATGACAGTGACAGACTGGTGGGAAATACCTGTCATGATAGCAGGCAATATATGCGTCTAAGCTCTCTATACATAGACTGGAAAAGCCTGAATGACTGACTTGGAGGAGGATAATGAGGTACTTCACAGTCATTATAGGCAGCACAGGAGAGAGTACAATAGGGCTTATCTGAAAATCAAAAAGTAGAAAATTAATGGCACATTTTTTTTTCTACTTCATGAAGAATAATGGCTATCGTGAAGTCAGACGGTGAAGGACTATAAAACTGAAAACAAACTGCCTGTGTTTGATGCTTTGAAGGGGAACTGGGGGAAGACTCAGAGAGAGATGTTAAGAAAATTTTTGCAGAACACTAGGAGCAATGAGACAAGATGACATTTGTCATGTGCTGAAAAGAGGCCATTTGGTATCTGAAATGTGGAGAACCTGCATGAGAATTTTAGCTCAGTCCACAGCTTAAGAAGCTGTACCTTAGTAAGGACGAGAGAGATAGGAAAGATATCCAAATTCCAGATGTTTATGTTTCAAGCTTAAGACAACTAACGTGCTGATAGAGTTGACAGTGACGAAGAAAAAATGTGAAACTGGAAAGATTATTCTTATTGGTCCTGAAGTTAATGTCTAAGCATACTCGGGCTCGTATGAGGAAGATGGGATGAGTTGTATCTGCATGGACGTGGGGTTTTTTGGTTGGTTGTGTGTAAGTTTGGATTTTTGGGGATATTCTTTTGGTTTGATTGGTTGGTCTGGGGTGTGTTTTTTTGTTTGTCTGGGGGTTTTTTTGTTTGTTTGTTAGGCTGGGGGTTTTTTTTGTGTTTTTAAAGAGTAAATGGTATCTGGAGTGCAAACCACAAAGATGATGATTAGAGTTCTCACTTATATCAGCTATAATAACACTTCTCTGATGAAAATGGCAAAGAAACATTTAGAAGGATAAAAATAAAACTAGGAAAGTGTAGGATGGAACTGGGAGAAGAGAAACTCCTTACAATTATTGAGAATAGCACACCCACTGAGCTCACACACTGGCTAAGGGATGAAGAAGCTAATGTCTGAGCAAAAGAAGTCAATTAAAGAAAGAAGCAGTTTCAACTATTTAGCACTTAAAAAATTTTTAAAAATGTTTTTCTGCTTTTATCATTAAGTAAATTTTATTTTTTCATACTGGTTTTTGTGGCAATTCTCTTATCACAGAAGAAATAACCTAATTTTCTTAAAAATAAAAGAAGTCCAGCATAAGGTTACAGCTGACAAAATCTGTTGCTATTAGTGGCACTGCCAGATCAGCCAAAAAACTGAGTGATAAAAAGTGAGAGAACCTGCCATATCCAAGAGTCCGTCCTTGGACACTTGCTGTGAAAAGCCACCCTCATTTGCAATGGGTGAATGGGTTATACATAAAAGAAGACAGACTTTTTTTCTTATCAACTGTTCAGTATGAAGTGTTAGTTTCTCAGCAGACAACAGAAGTAAGTTGCCAGTGATACTTGAAGCTAAAAGTTCCTATTTGCAAGTACAGAACAGAGGTGTTTTACCAGCATCATCTGAGAGAAAAACTATTTAAATGTCTCCAAAACAGTTACTGATATATGGTGTTTGGATTATGGAGGTGGCAAGGTATTTGATGCAACCTAACAACTCTTGTTTTTGTGTGAACATGTATTTAAATAGCTATCAAACAGAATCTTAGTGTTCTGCTTAGTGGTCAAGAAATATAGCAACTGTTAAGAACAGGAACTGAATTACACTTATTTTTTGGAGAGTCAAGGGCAATATGTATTTACTGCTTTGCCAATGACATGTGATGATTTTTAAAATATATAAAACTGCTCTAAGACATCACTCAGCTTTTTTTCCTTGTTATTTCCTAGCACTACATCAAAGCTATTCTCATGCAGCTGAAACAGAACGTGGGAACACTATTAACACAAATCCTGACATATTCTTTAAATTTTTGACATTTTCTTTTTTGTGACTGCTATACTCAAAAACACTAAGAATTGGGTAATAATGGTGGGAATAGGTCCCAACAAATAAAAACAGAACAACAAGCCAATCAAGCCCATGGTAAAGTTCATGACCGTGTTAAGCATGAACAAGAGTTAATGAAAAGTGCATTGTAGAGAATACAGAGCTTATTTCAGAGTAAACTGTAAATGAAAAACTCAAATGGGTCTAAAGTGTTCCAAGAACAAAAGCGTAGTGACCGAAACAAAGGATCAAGATAAACCCTTAAACCCTTCTATGTTTTCTAGATGTGGAAAGCAGTATCATTTAGAGAACTTAAAACAGGTCTTGCAGATGTTGAAGAATCTCTGATTCATAAAATAACTAAGGAAAAATCTAAATCCTACATAGATTAGTCTGTAGATTTTTTTTTCTGATTAATACTGTTTTTGTTTAACCTTACTACTTGTCTTACTACTTTAGCATTATGTTTTGAACTTAAATGCTAAGATCCTTGATATTTTATTGTAACTGCTTATTTTGTAATTAGAACATCTCAGTGTTTTAGCTGGCATTCTAAGCCACCTCTCAGCTAACAACTTACATTGTTTCTATCTAAGCCACCCCTTAGATAACAACTTATATTGTTTCCAGCCTGTATTTTTCTAAAATTACTTGTTTTCTTCAATTGTTGGGGAACACTTTCAAAACAATGGATGGAGAGAGCGAGTAATCTCCCATCAAAGTTCACAGGAGGCATGTGGCTCAACACATTCTTCTCTGTGTACTGTCCTATCTATCCAGCCTGTTCAGCAATATAGTTTCAAGTCAACAAAAAACTGAGTATTAACTGAGCAAAGGCTACACATTATTACATTCTGTAAGTTTAAACTACATATAAGCAACTGATTTGTCTTATATTAAAACAATGCAAAAAAAAAAGACTGAGTTTCATCCAAAAATGCAATGGATGAAATGTAATATTCATTAAAACCATTATTATATTAAAATTTCTTCTTATTTTTAGAAATATTAAACTTATGAATATTTTAAATTTTAGAACAGCCAAGTCCCATTTGCTCTTTTCACGATATATTGGACAGTATTTGTGTTTTATTAATTCACATTATGTGATTGACAACACTAAGGCATGTTTGTACCACTTGAGGATGTAGACAGGCTTAGAGGCTTACAGGTGTAGATGTGGATTATTATTTACAGCTGATACACAACTGAAGAAAAAAAATTAATTTATATGAGAAAAGGTAGCCGGTTGCCCTCAGATATCTCCCTTCAGGTATTCTATATAAAATATAAGATTCTATATATTCTCCAGGTATTCTGTAGAGATCTCCTATCAATTACATACCAAATGCTCCTCCTTATTCAGCTTCCATCCATTCATTGGTTTCCACAACGATTAAAAAGATGAGAAAAAAAAACAAACTTATGCACCAAATATTCAGCCATAGACCATAATTTGAAAAGAAGAAATAAAATTATTAAGTAACTAGTAAAACTAGCTATAATTTAGCAAAATACATTTTTAGGTAAGCGTCTAATAATCAAAGTAATGTAGCTGTATACAAATGACCAAAACATGAAAAAAATATTTGTATTGGATACAAAAAATAATCTTCAGATGCTATAAATGGATAAAACTCACTGCTTGTTTGATATAAATTACATTGCTGACAATAAAGGGCATTTGAGAGAAAAGAAATCACTTTGCCATCAAGTGATGATTTTTATTTGCAGCAGGAGGGAAAATGCCTCTGGAAAAGCATTCCATTGAGTTTTTTGTTGTTGCAGCTTATGCTTGAGCTGGCTGTTCAGGGAAACTGTTCTCAAATATTGTACTGACACAAAATGAAATGCTGACAAAAACTGGTGCACAGTGTGATATTCCTTACCTGAGATATATTGTGAGCTAGCGCAGAGGTGATATTTGAAATAATGAACTAGGTTGTCCCTTGGCTTAAAAAGGCAGAATTAGAGATTTCATCCACTAAATGGTTGGCTGAAGGTCTTGTGCAAAAGTATCACCTAAGTTTACAGGACAAGAATACACATATGAAGTTTTTAAAAGTATCGCTCCTCCTGTTGCAGACTTCAAAGACAATCTGCCCTCAAAAAGACCCAAAAAGCAGTGCCAGTTTATGAGGAAAAAATGCACAAGGAACTGTGTCTGAAGAATTTATTCTAGAACCTCAGAAACCTCACTTACTTTGTGATTTTTAAAACCTTCCCTTTATATACATGCAAATGGTACTTCCAGAATTACAGTTTATTGGTGCTTCGTAACACAGACACTGAGGGGATTTTGTGTACACTTTCAATACGTTTTCTGCAGTCCAAAATGAGCACTCTCCTTTTTTAAAGGAATGTCCTCTTCTACAAAAAATTAACAAAACCAAAACTTTACAAAAAACCAAAACCAAAACATGTAAAGAATATCTCTAAGATTCCCAATGAAGCTGCTTGTAATGTTAAATAGAAAATATTCACAAGACAAGCATCTCTAGGCAAATCTTCTACCAAATAATAATAAGAAAAAAATTATCATGTTTTAAATGCTGTCTTTAACCTCAGAGACATTCTTTACATGAACATCCACATTTTCTATTAAATTGCTACTTTTAGACAGTACTCTGTGTAGTATGATCCTCTTAATCCACAATTCAGGACTGATAATCATTCTTTCCTTTGTATATTTCTAGGGATCTGTTGAAATGCTTGACTGCCTAAACTACAGTAATTTCCTTTATGCAGTTGTAAATTAAATTTTGTAGAAGTGGAGAGTGATTTAAAAAAAATAAATTTCCTTTTAAGAAACTTAATACAGCAAAGAAAATTCAAGAGGTAGAGACATTCGTAGCTCTGCAGCTACACGGAGAAACAGAACAAAACAAGAAGTGACAATTTTACAATTGTATTATATAGATTTTCCTCACCCAAGCTGACATATAATGCAGGATATTTTACATAAACACAGAGCTTGTATTGTTTTTATCTTGGAATATTTCTTTCTCATCTTTTGAATATACCAATAAAGAACTTTGACTGATTTATAAATATTTGTCCCTGCTTATCCGTCACTTTCCTCAGAAAAACACAATTTGTTTACTTTATATTCTGTCAGTTCAAATGGTGCCAAAGTTACTAAGTCCAGTAAAATAAATAATACATTCCCTGGAAAAAAACACATGACCAAAAAATAAACTTGAATAAAAGAAACTGTAGGACTAAAAACGAAACCAAACCAAAAAAAAAAAAAAACCAAAACCCAAAACAAAACAAAACAAAACAAAACAACCAACCCCACACACAAACAAACAAACCCAACACCCAAAAAAAACCCAAACCAACCTCTGACCTAACTATTAAGTTCATTAGAGAGAATTGAAAAGAAAAAAGATCACAGTTCTAGGCAAAAATTTAGAGAATGTAGTAACTATAATTACCAGCAACATTACACAACGTAATTGAAGTATATATGTAGAAATTTTGAGTTTAAAAGTACCTCTTTATCACTTCATGATTTACCTATAGAAATCCTTACTCTACCAAATCTTATTACAGATGGGGAACACCAAACTGGTAGCAGTCCATCAAAGATGCTGCAAATAATGATTTGGATTCTCTGACAAGTTGTCCAGATAAAAGTTCTGTTTTAGACGTTTTTTCATGAAGATTTTGGAAATGAGTATACAAAATTTCATTTTTAGTTTGATCTGTGGTTCTCCCATTTGTGTGGACGTTTATAAGGAGGTCCAGCCACTAGGTATGCCAAGATTCTGAAGTTCTAAACCAAAATCAAACACAAGTCATTGCTTATTCACCACACAGACCTTGTCTTTATTACCTGGTTACTCTTGATAGAGCTGAACAAGATCTTTCAAAGAGATAGCAATGATACCACCAAGGGCTGTAATTTGAGCTGCAGTTTCTCTCCAATACAAATGAAACTAGTCCCTATTTCACAACACATTACACAGAGATAGTGGTTCGAGTCAGGCTAACGACTTACACTGATGGCCTGTTTTTATGTAGTTTTCTTGAAACATGAATGAAGGAATGAAAACTTGTTATTCTTTTATTTCTAAATTTTTTTTTTGTAATCTGAACTCTCACTTACAGGTCCTAGAAAACAGAGTTGTTTAATTTCTGCATTTTCAAATGCACCTTGACAGTTAAAGAGAATATCATATTAAAAACAATGTATATTTAGACAGAAAAGATAAAGACAAATGTATATCATTTAATTCCATGTTTTTCTAGCAGCAATATAAACCACAGGTTGGCTAAGTAATAGTAAGTTCATTTATTTTCACATGGACCCTTCATCCAATTGTCAAACTGACCAATATCCGAGTCCCACCCTGCCATTGGTTTCCTTTCAACTTACTATAGATCCTGAAGGATCATCAGTTTGGAAAGCTAATATGGGAAAATACCAATGTTTGAAGAGGCTCTTTTCTAGCTCACCATAACATAATAAAACAACTCCCAAATTTAAAAAGGTCAGCTATTATTTTCATTTGAACAGCAGTGCTAAATGTCAAAGTGGTTGGCATTAAGTAAGCTTGTAAAGTGACTATTTAAAGCACCCATGTATGTGCCAATATAAGCACTTGAGACAGGTAATCTGAAAGAACAGAGAAGAAAGTACTTGATTTAGTATGAAGACTTCTGAAAAAACTCTCCTTCAAAGACTCCTTTATAATCCCACAGATACAATAATTAAATGCACTTCATGTGAAGCTGATCTGGCACTGATACACTCTTGTACAAGGTGGCTTTGTACTCAAGTATTGTGCAAAAAACAATTATTTGCACTTAAATCATCTTCATGCATGAAGTAATGGCATTTCAATTTTACAGATGGGAAAACTGAATCACAGAATGGCTTGCTCAAAATTATTTGTCACATTAGGCAGCACTGGACAACAAAATCCAGAAGAGAAATCCACTTGGGTGAATATGTGGCTCTTTGAATGCTGATCTGTTCAATTTTAGACAAGCAAAATGAAAAAGGTGACGAACTTTAACTGTTAAAACACTCCAGGACATGTGTAACTCTGTTTTACACCCGTAATGAGAATATTCATAAATTAAAAATTAAGAATCTCAAGAGCTTGTTAAAATAGCACTACAGGGATGTTGTCAGAAACTCAAGTTCTGGGCATCCAGTACAGCTTGCCAATACAAAACTGAAACACAGATTTACTTAATGTAACTACAGGCTGGAAACTGTAGGCCCAACCAATAGTATCACAAATTCATTAACGAAAAAAAAAAATTTTCTTTTTTTTTTTCTTTTAAATACATACGATGCTATACATCAAAAAAAGTTCTGTTCTGTGGGTAAACAGACATGAATTGCAGTGCCTAGAGTACAAACAATAAGCACCTTCAACTCTACTGAAACCTAAAGGAGCTGAAGGCTCTCATCTCCATGATAGATCGTGCCCTTTAGAACTATGTGAAGCAGCATGGTGGAAAAGAAAATTGGAAAGCAAAGCAAGGGATTAGAAATTCTGAGCACATTTACAAAGGGCAGGTACCTGCATTCTGGTCCCATTTGTGTATTATTCTCTCCATGAGTAGAGTATATCTGTACTGGTTTCTGCAATACTTGTACCCAAAATAAAACTGGTTATATCCAGATTGCGATCAGAGATCAGAGACCACTCGCTTGAGATTAAGTGCCTCATGTGCTCGAGGCCTTTCCTAGGTTTGGGTGTGAACACAATGGAGAGGACAGGAAGATGATAAAAATATTTTGTGACCCCAAGATACTTATATAAAAATAATCTGCTCTAACTGGAATTTCATATCAAAAACCAGCAGATTTCCATCTAAATTATTTTGTCAACAGCATGGTGGTATCCTTGCTAACCTAATATGGCACCAGTGAATAATTAGATACACAGGGGTGTGACTCCAATTGAAGGTGTTGGCATTGTAGCACTCTGTGAAAATATTAACTATGAGGTTAACTCCAATTTTCTCTTCTTTAATTAAATGCACATGGTACTAATGAGGTAACCTACTGTTCCTTGATAGCACTAATTAGCTAAGAGGAGAGCACACTCTCACACTGCAATTTAAACCTAAAAATAAGGTTGAAATATGCTAATTGCAGGCAATTTAAAACAGTACAAGTTGTAGAACTAGTCATAATAAGGAAAACTGACGGCTTTACAGCTCTGCAGCTGTAACTTTGGTTAAAATCAAAACACCCCACATAATTTTGGAACAATTTGGCAAAATATCCACCAGGCTCCTCAAAAATGGTTAATTAAGAGTATACAATACAAATTTAAAAAAACAAAACAAAACAAAACAAAAAGACACACACCAGAAAAACAAAAGCCTATCATCTTATTTATCTAGAAAAAGATAAACAGTGTCTGATAAATATGAACAAAATCTGATGAAGTCTATGAAGAAAAATACCCCTTTGTAAGCCTAGCTTGTATCCATTAATTTTCCTAAACACTTCCCAGTTTCATCTGTAGAGGTGTTGAGCAGCTGCAGCTTACACTGATGTTGATGGAGTCCTGGGTACTCAACTTAACTGAGAGTCTGGCCCTAAAATTAGACTCCTGAATGGGGGAAAGAAAAGGAATAAGGGAACATGTTTTCTGAAGAGAGAGCAGATTTTAAAGAACAAATCTGTGATCCCGTGTACAACTTTGAAGTGCGTGTTCATTATATGGTAACAATGGTTCAGCTTAGTCAGTGAGTCACAGATGAAGTTGCATACCACATTAACTTGTAACAGCATTTTCAAAGTTTTCCCTTTAAAGCTTCAGCTGTTGAGTAAAGAGAAGATGGACAATCAGTCTTTTGCTATACAAGCTATTTTGCTGACTAATGCACAGAGGGACAGTAGCCTGAGCTTTGTCAGAGATAGATCACTTTTTTCCTCTTAGTATTTTTTTCTCCTTTACAGAAAAAGAGTAGCAACGCAAAGAAGATAAAAGGATTACAAGATAGTGATGCTTTAATAAGACAGAAATTGAAGATCTTAACTGAATATAGGCACAGGAAAATCTTGAACTAAATGAAAATAGCATCTCTGACACAAACAAAATGCTTCATCTTATTTCCTGAATTGCTAAAGAAAATAAACACCAAAGAAAATAATAACACACATATTATCATTCCAGAAAGAAATAAAATTCGCTCATGGGTATTTATAGATATGAATGCATGCTGTACGTCTTATGATCAGCAGATTTCCATAAGGCATAATGAATTATCAATAAAATGTATGTAAGTTATCTGACTTTACACTACACCTTTTGTTTTAATTTTAAGCAATTATATGCTTTCATTTTAAGCAGTTATATGCCTATAGTCAATTTTTCAGGTGTTCAAAATTTAATTCCCTCTCAAGGTTGTTAGATCAATGCTGTGGTGGGGTCTAGCTCCCCAGTCAATGAAGCTATGCTACACAAAGGTCCATGAAATGCCCACAGCTATCATAATGCTACAAGAAAAGTGCAAGAGTAATCAAAAGTGTTACTAATGTCTCATTTGCCAGGTGATTCTTAACAACACCAGAGAATCTGTTTAGTAGTATTTATAGGTTACATGAGCAGATGGACTATTTTCAATTGCAAAAGAGAGTAAAAGACCTGAAAGGGCCCTCACCAGCCTTAGCTGGACATCAGATTCATCCTGATTCCAAGTCAGTGACTGATTTAATTCTGCACATGTGAGCAAGACTAATTAAATGATAATACAGATGTTGAGGCAACTATCAGTCTGTGCATCTCAAGTTATGCCATCTCTTGTCAATGTCAATCTCAAAAAGCAAAATGTCATCCCCTTCTGAACCCAAAATTTCTCTCCAAGGGAAAACAAACACCATGATCTGTGCATGTAAACAGCAATGGTCCTGACTTCGGTAACTACAATGGTATAAATGGGATGCAAATATGCTCAGATCCAGTTCTACTTATATGATTTGCTGTGTGGCCCAGGAAATTGCTGATATTCCACATACAAGTGTTAAAAAGGTACTAGTGATGAGTGTCACTGGAAGGCACTTTTTTGTTATTTTATTTGCTATTACTTGCTCATGTATTCAGGCTTTTTTTTTCCTAATCTCAAAAGACTTCCCATAGAACTCTGTGAGAACATTAATAGAGCCAAGATGGCTTGGGCCATCTGTTTTAAAGCAGTCTCTCCAAGGCTGACACAATCACACAGTTCCCCAATACACCAAGTCTTCGTGCAGCAACGTCCAAGTTGCATCTCTATTTCTGAGATAGAAGCGTAACTATGGTGAGTTCTAAGTGACACTGGATATTGCATAGCATGAATGACATTTCTGCATGCAAAGATCTCCAACAACAAGCAGTCAAGTGGAAGTAAAAAACTTCTCTAAATGCAAGGATAATTAGCCCCACAATAACATCCTATTGAAATGATGCATATAATTCAAATCGATTAGAAAAGGAGGTTGCTGTTTTATCTGGTTGACAGTTGTACTGTAAAGTGATACAGACAAGCTAACCCTAAAGAAAAGCTTTACCATATTCAGCATATATAAAGAAGTTCCTGCAAATCTTTTCTTTTTTAAATATTTTGTATTCCATTAAGAGCATTCTAATAAATGAATGAAAGATTCCATAGGAAGCTAACAGGCTTTGAAGCAAACAGTTACCAGTTAAGCACCATGGAAATGGATGCAATTTTAAATAATTTGCTGCAGGATGAAGCCACCTCTTAAACATAGAGTTATTCTCCTTTTGAGGGATGCTTTAGAGAAACATATCTCTTGTGAATTAAGAATTATTTTCTTTAAACTTCTCGCAACCGCCTTTTAGGTTCTTTGCATAAGTTACCAGTTGAGCTTTGATGATAATAAATAGTAAGAAATCTGATGTCATTGGGCTCTGCACTGAACACAGTAACTATAGATGTTGCTTTTTTAGCTGAAACACATCCAGAAATCAAAACTGAATTTTCTTTTTGTTCTTGCAAATGAACAGGAAACCCAACCTGAGCCACGGCCATAGGAATCAGAAAAGTGGAAGATCTTGTTGTAGTCTCATTTGCCCCGTAGTCAGCAGTTGGCAGCCAGTGCCCTCAGCCTCTGCTTCCTGTGACGCATGGATTTTCTCAACTGTTTGGCCAAACAGACTGATTCTCAGTCCAAAGCATCCCACACAGTGCATAAACCTCAGTTTCAAATATGCAACCTACCTGACTGAGATATATAAATTTGTCTTGTATGTGCAGACAAATACAAATCCCAAATACCTAGTGTTTTCTTTTAACAGAATATAAATCAGTATAAATTCACATCATATGCAAAAGATAGAAAGAAGAAAACACACTAACACATAATTCATAGTGTTCTTTGATTTCTATACTGGGTAACGTTCGTTAACTAAGTCCCTACTACAAGAAAACAAAAAGTTCCCATCATTTCTTCATTTTGGACATCCTCTGATACCAAATTTCTCTGATCTAAAATCACAAAACTCAGCTGATCATTTATATATGTATGCATACTAGCAACACGAAGCAAATAATGTTTAAAACTATATAATTAACTCAGAGACGCAGTTTATGATTGTTTAAATAAAATTGGTCTTGCAAAGTAAAATCCTTTTTAAATACGTTTTCTCTCCAATGTATACTTCTTAAAGATTTAAAGTGGATGATGCCTAAAATCTCTGAAGGCTTGTAAATATACAGTATATGCTTGAAGGAGATAAAAAATTGTCCTACTAAGGGGTTATGCAAAGTAAAAAAAAAAAAAAAAAGAAAAAAGAAATATTAGTTTATTAGTTCTTTGAGCTAGATTTTAAAACTGCACCATGGGTATATTTTTTCTAAAGAACACAAAGCAGATTACAATATGTTTATACAATATATATAAAATAAATTGCTACACAAGAAAATGTCACATTTTAGAAACATTTCACCATATGCTGGAAATTTCTCCTTTACAAGCTCATTATCCAATAGCAGCTCTCAAGAATAAAGCTCATTTACATGTAAAATAAGAGTATGGTCTACTCTTTAAAGGCACAGTGATAAACACACCAATTTGACAATTACATTAATATGAATATTTGCATAGTCTCCCATCTACACCTGTTCTTAATTTGAAGCAGCTGCAGAACAAATGATGCCACATAATCTGAATATGCCACTGAGTCACATAAACACACAAACCCTTCTCCATCAAGTTTTTTTCCTCTTTGTTTGTATGTTTCTTTTGAATTTACATGAACCCACAGAAAAAGATTTTAGGTTGGACAATTTATATTCATCACTGATAACATGTAGAGGATAAATTGCCTTTTTTGTTGTTGTGGGTTTTTTTTACTGTTTCCTATAACAGTAAGCATTTAATTTCCATGACTAGATGAACAACACATAGATACTCAATATTTTACAGCTTATTGTACTAGATATACCTCCTGTTAAATATGTTAAAAACATGTGCAGTCACCACCCAGCACAATAAGTGTACCAATGAAATCCTTATGGCTCTTAGCAAAATAAGACTGAATGGTCACCACTTCACTTTCTTGCAAAATCGATGCTTTCCACTATTTAAAAAACTCTGTGTTTTGTACCAGCAGCATAAAAGGAACAACAAAACCACAGTTGACTGATAATTCAAAATGACAGTTCACACTAACGACACATTCTTCCTACATGTATGCTGCTCCTTTTAGATATACAAACAAGAAATAATTGAGTAATTTAAGACATTGACTCTATTCCTATGCATTCTGACTGTCATTAGGCCCCATTCTGCAATGTTAAACTCATTCAAACTGAAAGAAAGATGAGGGAAAGGCAGCACATGTGGGAAATAACTGAATACATGCTTGATACAGCAATGATGGTGAAGGATAATAATTCCAAATGCAAAATGCTCAGCATTAATACCAATGCTAAATTCTTTTCAATGAACAATCAGCAGCACAGACATACAACCCATGTTCTTCTTTCCACAGCTTTCTCAGGAAAAATAACCCATTACAGGGCCTGTGTTGCTTATGAAGGTGTTGCCTACAACCTCTAAACTGATGGTTTTACTCAAAGCAGTTCTGTGTTTCAGAACAAGTATTTAGAATTGAATATCCTTTTGGACTGGGATCCATCATCAAATACCGTGGTAGATGTACAATCCTTAGTAACAAAATAGATATAAACTGGAAGGCCAGGTCTGAACAATCTCAGCCATTCTGACACTGAAACATCACTCAGATGCAGGAGTTTTGTAACAGAAAACCAGCTTCTCTGGTGGCTATCAAAAAAGTGTATAATTTTTGTATTAAAATTATATTGTAGTAGAGATAACATTGTATGTTATGATGATTCTTTCAGTGTAGGAAAGAGCATGGCATCTGCCTGAAGCTGTTACATCAAGGAGAGTTGACAACGCTTTTCCAGTTCTAGACTAACAGAACAAACATGGGGATCTTAACTGACAGCAACTGGGAACTGCAGCCAAGCTAAATGATAACCAGTGTGGACAATGTGTAGGATCATTGTAAAATATCATCAGAAATGAAAATGGGCAACGAGTTAACCAAATGGTTTTGAGAATTTTCAATAAAAATATGTATATAATTTAATAGTAAACTATAATTTAGCTATTTTTGTAAAAGAGAGACACTTCTATGATGTGAAGCAGAGGCCATGCTGCATAACTCCTGGGAATAATTTATTTTGATACAGATGTCTGGTACTTTCTAGGTGACGTAGCAGGACTCTGGACTGGGAAATTTCTTCCTATTCCTTTTTTCCACTAGCTTTTTTTTAGCTTCTCCAGGCTAGAAAGAAATAAAACAAATTCCGTATTTCACCATTATTTATAGGCTGACTGGATAAGATACTGCATCAGCCCTTGCTGAGCATGGTTTTAAGCACACTGAGAAACTTCCCTGAAGCTGAGTCAAGTGACTCAGAAACTCTCTGTACTGATGAGGCAGGAGAAAATGCATGCATTCACTGTTTGCTGCAGTCCTACCTAACCAGATAGACATGTCAACTAATATTTATATCTTGAGACACCATATGTGTCACACAAAACTTACAAAAGAAAATAAGAAAGATCAAAGTTAAACAGCTTGTGCACATTAAACCAATGTTTGTACATCCATAATACCCAGGTTGGGAAGAAATGCACCAACTGATGTTAAACACTACTAAAAATCATGATTCTGCTAAAGAACAAATAATAAAAGTCAAAGATCTCATCAGATGTATTTTAAAATAATTCTACCAACGTAATAACATGTAGAAGCTGGATATCATGCCCAACATATTGCAAATCCTTTAAGGTTAGATTAAAAAACCTGATATGAACATCAAATGACACAACATGATAACTACGTCAATTTGTTCATCCATCCTCATTCCAAATGCAAAGCTGTACTGTGATTTTAAAACTCAAAAAAATTCTTGAAAGCAATCACTATGCAGTTTGGTACACACACTTCTGTATGAGGGGTATAAAAGCAGCCACTCTTCCTGATGAGGTCTTCAGTTCCCTTCATATTTTTTCACAATGATAAACACTCTTATCAAAGGAAGGGTGCGATGGATGACTACACTAGGGAGAGTTGATCAGCAGAAAAACTAGCACAATCTTTTATCTAAAATTAGCCTCAGTGTAAGAGATGTAAATCATAAATTGCCTCCAAGGAGTAAGATCACACCCTAATCTTTCATATATGTCTTACACTTAAGGTGAGCCATTTTATCATAACCATATCAAGTAATTTTGCCTCTCTTGGATCTCTCAGAGAGTAGAAACATAGACACCGGTCTTAGGAAAATGGAAACACGAAATATTTTTTAATTACCACCACCTCCTAGTACATTTCTAGTAATTTCATTGCTGTTTTTGTCAGATCCAGACGAAAATCAGAAGGGATACAATTGCTCTCAGTGAGACCAAACTTATGAAAGATTTACACTGAACAATTAGCTTTTAAATGTATATCTTAATTTTAATTAGGAATATTTAAATAAGCTATTTTAATTAGGAATACAGTATACCCAAAACCACACAAAGTATCTGAAATGCAACAAAAACACCTCAATTTAATATCAAAATAAATATTCTCTCAAGCTAAGTCTCTGTTCTGCCACTAAGCTATTCTTTGTCACATTCTTCTAGTACTTACTTAACTTCCTACAAAATTGAAATTTAGCTTATTTCAGAAAAGGACAGTTAATAACAGAATTTCATTTTGCCTATTTTCATAGCAGCAATTTTTATGAGATTATATGTGGACTGCAGCCGGCAATAAAGTTAAAATCAGGCTTATAACTTGCCTTGATACTGTGTTTCATAGTTGTTTTCACCAACCTAATGGTAGATGATAGAGTGACACATCAAAAGAACGGAACCTACTTTAAGATTTGTATTGTAGAGGCTTTTTTAAATGTTTCCCTCACTTCTAAGGAATGCAGGCACCCTTTCTCTCCTTTTTACTGACTGAGTTATTTGCATGGAAACTGAAGACATAAAAGGGAAGATCCCTTTTCCTTACAGTGGGAGAGACACTGAAGTTCTCTGTGTAGGACCAGGAATCTGAAGGTCTGGGCTTCACTGCCTGCATGGCCAAAGCTGTAATGTAGATATAAACGCATGGAAATTCCATGGAACTTCCAATGGAACTGAGGTACTACCTTTCTCTTTTTGAAGGCCCCTTTTCAATCACTTTCAGAGCACGACACACATTGAGCATCTAATTTACTCTGTGGTGTTGGAAAGCAGCTATGTAGCTTGAAACGATTTGAGAGTCCCACTATTTTCTTTGAGTTTAATCATATTAATCCAATCTTTTCACCACTATGGAAAGTAATTATGGCTAATAAAATGCATGCTGCATCATCCTGATGTCAGCATTTTTTCACAAAGAGAATTGTTAACTAAGAGGTTGAACTGGGAAAGGTTAGATCCTTTTAGGGGTTTCCATCTTAAAAGCATGACTAAAAGCAGTTCCGAGAAGTCCAGTGGACTGTGATTTGTGAAATGTGAAGTTTGCTGGTGAAACCAGACTGTTCTTTGAGGGAAATCAAGTTCACTTGAATGGTAAAAAGCACGTCATCAGAAGAAAAACGTATTGGCTTCTGGATATAGCTTGAAAAGACAGAAGAATAGCAAACTGAATTACACAGAATTATCATTTAGCCTACTGGGCTGCTTTTAACAGTGGTTGATACTCAGCACCCCAAAGAGAACACGCACAGCGGCAGACGAATATGGAGATGTGTTCCTGAACTTGGATACATGTGCTTGAAAACCTACATCATCCTTTCAGCTTAAATTAATCCCTTTTATTCCACAATCAAGAGAGCAATTAGATCCTGTAGACCCTCAGAAGAACTACGAGAACTGGAGAGATGATAAAAGAGCAGAGATATCTTCGACTCTGTACAGATCATAACTCCTTCTCCTTTGCCAAGGAATATTCAAAACTTGAGCCAATGGATTTTTGTATTCCCTCAAAAGTGTGAATAATACATGCCACTTCCTTGTGCTCACACAGCTGGGCATGAAATACAGTCAGAGATGTACAAGTATAAACTATCTGCCTGCTGTTCAGTCCCACTTGAATAGGCATGTCAGTGATGCATGTCTCTGTGCGTCTCTGCAGCTCTCTTTCCGTCCCTGCACTCTGCTGGTAGTGCCCAAATGCACTGAATGCTCTCTGGATAGCTGATCCACATCCGAATTTTGTACAGTTCATAATACAAGTAGACCCAAATATAACATAAAGATTTTAAGTAAGAAGAATGAAAATAAAAGTTTCATCCTAACAATAAGATCAGTATTGAAAATGAAATCTAATTCATTTTAAGTTTAAAACCAGTGGATTTTTGATCATGTACTGCTAGTCTAGCCAGTATTTGTCAACATCAACAGTTTCTTACTGTTTTTTCTCTGAGAGAAAGCACACGAATTATGATTCTATAAAAGATACCCTTCTTGTGTAAAACACATTTAAAATTAATAATTAATAGTGAAACTAAAAAAGTTTATATGTAATGAAATGAAAATCACAACAGTATATGTTCCTGAATGAAAAGAGGAAGCACAATGTATTCCCAATGTTTGTGGCATCATTCCAAAGGCTCCGTGCTAATGATGTGTAATCACCAAAAAAAAGACAAGGAAAATATAAAATGATCTGCAGGGTGAAACAAAGGTTTTCAAAATCTTTTTAGAATTCCTGTTGACAGTTCTACAGGGGAGGGAAAAGTGACTTAAACAACAGGGATTCTTCTCTGAAAAATGATTCTGCTTATGAGTTCCTCCTAAAATGTTTGCCATTCATGGAGGTTTGAGAACCAATTTTTGTGTAAATCATGTGATGCAACAACATCTCTGATATGTTAGATCTCACCTTAACTACAAGGAAAAGTCCAATACTGCTATCACTAAAATTGCTTCCACATATAACAAAAGTATTATCAAATAATTTTGAGGGTTTTCATTACACTGGAACTTTTAAAAAAGGTGATGCCATTACTGTAGTGAAACCTTTCTAAAGGCTCTTCTAAGCAACTTACTATATTTATACTAAAAAAAAAATCCAATAAATCAAACAAATTTAGATAAATATTTTACCTTGACAATCCAACCCCTATAATCAATTGGCATGTTTTACTATTTCAATTTATCTTTGCAATGTTACCAAAACCCCAGAGGATTAGGAAATCAGTCTTAATAGCTGCTGATATATCTCTGGATGCATTTTAGGACACTATTATTAAAGCTATTAAGGCTGATACAATTGCACTTATGTTTCTTAACTACAAATACTCTAAAAAATAATACACAAAGTCATAATTATTTGCTTCTAGAGGTATGGCTGCAGTATTACAGTAGCCCTCCAGCCCAAATACAGTGATTGAATACTCGCTCAAAGAACTCTAACCACGTACTCCTCACCTGGAAAAACAGTTTAAAAATTTCTAGTCTAAACTATTTTTCTGGACGCTTAATTAGCATACCTTTTCTTAATGTGGAAATGAGCCCCCTCTCTTAATCTTGACTCTGAGACTTATTGGGTCATAGTGTATGCAAGATCTTAAAATGGTTGCAATAATAATGATCTCATAAGTGGGTTGTTTGACTAATTAATTTTATTTAGACTAATTAATTTTATTTTCAGCTACTATAAGACAATCACCTATAAGACTCAACACTACGAACATGCTAAAACATTCTGAAAGTGGGTATTTTTGAAAGAAAAAATATTTTACAAGTTGGTTAGGTTTTTTTTAATAAATTCTGTCTCTTATTTCAATTTATTGTCATGAAAAGCAAATTACTTTTAGAATTAATGCCTTCATATTAAAAATGTCCATATTTATTAATTTGGTGGTGTTTCTTACAAGTCTTGTTGATAATTATGAGGTCAATACATTTTTGTATCTAACAGCCTGAAAAAGTCCAAACCATATTAATCATGGGAAAACTACAGCTACTTGGATTATGCTCGTAGAAGTGCTTTATTGTAATCTAACAAGTGAGGATTAAAATATTCAAAATGTACATACACAGAAAATGAATTTAAATAGATGAAATTTTGTGGATTTAGGATCTACCTAAATCTACTAGAATTTTACTAAATGTCAGTCACTATCTAATCTTCAGTCTTTTTTATTAATACAACAGGACATAAATATGCAGAAAATAAAAATTATTCCTGAAAGAACAATAAACTATCATTTTCTTTAGGGTGTTTTATGTAAATTCTGTAACTTTAAGAAGGCATTAAAATCCCTTTAGAATAGCTTCAAAGACTCTTTACCTTTTTTAAGAAAACAGCAATAACAAAGAACACCACAAGACTTCAGGAGCAGAAGAGACTTTCTGAATTTTACTTTTTGTTTTATCACTCTAATTCACATCAATCCACTTCTAAGTCATCAAGCTTCAGCTTTAAGCAGGCAAAGTGTATGGGTGGTGGCTATTGGTTCCAGTGCTTCTACTAGAACAGTGTTCCAGAACTCTTTTCTCTGCAGAGTGAACAGCTTTCTTTTCCACATTTCATTCACGCTTACCTTAGCTGCATGTTACCATATTTAAAGTTCTGTTAAAGAAATATGACAAATATTTCTTCATTCCTAAAGTTTGCTTTTCAACCCAAATTGCACAGAGCAATCCCAACGTTTCAGCCTGTATTCACCTTTTCTGGAGGAAAACTTTCTTGCACTTTTATAGCATAAAGGTGTATCCAGAATTTACACAACCTCATTGTAGGTGCACAGCAAGCATGCCAGACTATCAGTCACAGTCAGAACAATGAGACACCTTCACTCCATGGATAATCAAGGCATCCCTACTAGAACCCTGAATCTTTCAGCAGAACCTATATGGAGTACATTTCTAATATACCAGCAAGCCACCAGAAATTAGGTGGATATCTCCATTACTCCAGATGATATCTCAAAGATCTCTTTTAAAACTGAAATTTAATATTTCCCTATGTTAATTGGAATCACAGTTTTAAATTTAAGATAGTATCTTATTTTTCTCACCAACATTGTATCTCTGGTAATTCGTGGTTATATCAAAACACTGTGACCAGAACACTGAGCTTCTCTTTTTGTTTTTCATTTAGGTGATGGACATAAGATTAAGAAAAAAAAAATTCTCAGTTCTTAAGCACATGACCATATTTTTCCTGTATTTTCTAACAATTATTAGAATCTACTTTCTAAATTAAATTTTTGAAAGATATCAATCCTGTACAATAGCACAGCCCTCTTCTAAAACCTATCTTCCTATTTTGTTTTCCATGGGTGAAATACATGCCCCCTGTTGCTACAGAAGGCTTGGAGTTAGGCATTTTTTTTCTTCCTTACCCAGGGTATGGGTCAGTCGTTTCTAATCAAGAGATATTTTTCTGCATACACCAACATCAATTACAATTTGCCTCTGAATTTGCATTATTAACTCCCCTTCATATACTATGCCCTCAAAGTGAGTATTTTCATGGTATCCCAGCCTGTTCTTAAAACAGAAATACATATTGTTTTTCCTATGATTTCACTCTCAATGTTCTATTAAGAAATACTTTACTTAAGTTTGGAAATTTGATTATTCCGAAGCATCAAGTCCACAGCTATCTGTGCACTAAATTACAGCTGCATCAATTCAGAAATCTGCAAGTATAGAGTTGATTTTGATATTTTTTTCCTCACATGTTGGGTTACTGTATTGGTTTTCCTCAATATTGTGGAAGCTATCTTTCCTATTAGACAAAAAGTATATTTATTGAATAAATGGATTTACTGTGAACACTTGTGGGAAAATCTCATTCTTCATTTATACTTCAAGTTCTTGGTAAGATCCTTGAAGCATATCGATGTTGCTGAAACACTGTACAGTTCCTTTTGTACATATTATTATTATACAATTGCTTTTCAAAGCTTGACATAATCAAGTAGTAAAGCACTGAAGTAGTGTTTAGTAAATTTTTCACCATTAATTCTATTTCATAAGACCTTCATCTGTCTGTTTCAAAAAAATATTAGAAGCATAAGAAGGAATAAAAAGACCTAGAACATCAAAGTGGCAATTGTTGACAATCTCCTTCCACAATAGGATGGGCTGATATGCTTTTCCACCCCATTGTGTGATTTCTTTTTCATCAGCACACATACTTACTTGCTTTTCCTCTGTAGCATTACTGTGTTCTGTGTGACCATTGGGATCATTTTAACACTTTTAAACACAATTTTACATGTATAAATCCCAAGTGATGGCAAACTAAAATTAACACCTATGTTGATCTTGGCATACATTCAGATTCCTGATTAGCTGGCGCCTCACATCCCAGTAAAGTCAGCTTGCTTGGTAAAGCAACTGGATGACTATGAAATCACAAAATAATGTGTAACAATTAGAGAATGCCAAGACATTCAATTCACAATTCACAAAGCAAAATTAATCTGAAAAGTATGTGAAAAAAGCAGCTCAAGGAATGCCACGAATGGCCATAGGGAGAAATTGAAATTTCATGTGCAAAGTTGCATATGCTAATATTAACTGAAAAACCTTCATTGTTTAGTCGCAAAACTTTGGTTTTGTCCAAAAATATTCTTAACTTTATAACTGGCTGATGAAAGGGAAAACCTTTGGCTGGGGGCGGGGGCGGGGAAAGAGACTTTCCTTAAGATTAAATTAACTAGAAAAAATTCTGAAATATCTACCTCCACCTAGAGCATTCATAGACTATTTTGTTTAGTTGCTATTCCTGCTTTGGTAATTTCTAAATCGACATATACTAATGTGTTTTTCAAATTCAAGGGTATCAGAAGAGCCTTGCTTGAGTGGTGCGATCCTAAACTGGCATAATTAGGGCCCTGCCTGGGAGCAGACCCTTTAATAGAGCTGCACACTGAGTGGGGAACCATTCACACTTTCCCTCTCAGCTCTTCATGAGCTTTTCTGGGCAATGAGCCAGCTGGTAAGAGAATCAGGCTGATCCAAGCCGTGGCAGGAGCCTGGAGAAGCAGCTTAGGGAAACCTCCACCTCCAGCTCTGCAGTGGAACCACTCGCACAGCCCGGGGAGGAGGAGCCGCAGCTGCACCTGTTGGGACAGAGCTTTCCAGTGGCTCAAGAAGGCAAATCGACTTCTCAGCAGTGCTTGGAGATTCCTATAGTTCAGAATATAAAAAGCAGTCCACTCATCCCATACAGCATTATTTCCTAGTGTCAGACAGGCTGTAGATTCTATTGTGAGGGAAAGATGAGTTTGCCGGTCTGCCGTGTAAAAGTGACTGTGAAAAGACCCAGACACTGTCTCTGAAGGTTTGTCTTTCTGAATCTGAATGAAGAACTGGACTGTGTGTTCTCTTTCTACTCCTAGTTCTCTAGAAGCACCAGAATCAACAAGAGAGAAAAGGAGAAAGACATTCCAGTGATGTAGGTGATAATTCCTGGACAGTCACAGTAACAGATTGACACATCAGATTCTGCACAGACATGTGTTCAACATTAAAATACCTCTTGAAATCCCCATTCACATAATAATCCTAATTAGTATTCTGCACATTCAATATCTGTAAACAGAACTTGCATGATACTTCTTTCCTTTGAATCCAAATATTTTATAATATTGCAACAATGTTGTTTGTGGGTTTGTCTGCATTAGATACAGATGAATCTATTATGTGATAAATTCTGTTAAAAAACTGCTAGTGATAATTTTCCTATGTTACAAAAATCACATATGAGGTTAGCTGGAATATTTTATACTCCTGAAAATGACAATAGGAGATAACACCTCGAGGTGATGCATATATACTTCTAACTAAAAAGGAAACCATCCTAACTAGTGCTACTCTCTTAGTAGATGAATGTTTTTAATACTGAAAGTTTTAAAGTAAATTTGTTATTGGAAGATTTTACAGTAAGATGGAACATGCTGCAAAATATGGGTTTACACAAATAGAAAAGGTTGTCAAAGACAGGACACGAGTCTTTGGAGCAAATTCTGTCTATATAAAGAAGAACTGCCCACCAAGTTTGTGATACTGACACTTCCACTGTAAATGAAAGAAATAATGTCCTGGTTTTTTTCTTTATTATTGTATTTATACCTCTTCCTCCTTAATGGAACTCCTGTTTTCTACACCATGTGAGCTTGAACATGGATATTTCTCCTTTCCCTTCCCCCTACACCTTACATAAAAATAACTCCTTGCCTTCTTTCCATCTCTTGGGGTTATCCGAGTCTTTAGAGTGGGTATTACTGATGCAAATTTCTGCACGTCAGAGGATAACTGCATATTCCTCCGAACAGACTTACAAGGGAAAATGGGACTTACGTTTTCCAGCAGCTATCTTCCAAATTTAATTTACCCCAAGCCTCAGTGTTTGCTTATATGTAGGCCACACATTTCCTCTCGAATTATACTCGAGAGGGAGAAAGACTGTTTATCACTTCTCTCCTCTTACACTACATATTATGCATTTGCATCTTTCTCTATCAGTGTTTTCTACCATGTACAAAATCCTCCTACTTCTTATGTTTAGCAGCATGCATTAGATAAACAGAAATATGTAACATGCAGTTTATGAAAAAAGAGTTTTAAATCAGTTAGATTTATTTCTATTTTTGTTCAATGTAATGTAAATAAAACTCTAAGTTACAACCCTAACAAGTTTTTTGCTGTTTTTAAAATGGCACTTTTTGACTGACATTAAGCATGCACGGTTGAAGTCAAAGTACATTAAATCAGAGGATATAATTTAAAAGCAGTGGGGTTTGCTTCTTTTTTCCCACATTCCCTATTTCTTATCTCTCATCAACTCCTTAAATATGTTTAAAAAAGTAACTAAAGGTTACAATATTAATGATATGTTTGCTTATTTATTATGTGCAATGAATTTTAAAACTCAGGCCCATATAAAGATCCAAAGGGAGCTGACCAAACTAGGAGAGAGTAAAGCAAGTAGAGTAGGTTAAAAGAGACTATGAATATCTTTTCATGCTAAATTTTTTCATGCTAAATTTTTGCATTTTGAATGTCTTTAAAAAAAAGTGGTTCTTCTTATGTTATGCACCAATGAAATAAAAATTAAGTAATTAAACTTAAGTGTATACTCTTCCCAAATTTTATCAAATTATTACACTTCAGTGAAGTGCTTATGTTAAATAAACAAAGCTTACCATAACAACTCAAACTCCATACAGCATGATATTTATACAACTGGCTTGGTACACACTGAGCTTAACCCTTTGATTCCAGGAGTCATGATTTCATGACATGCCATCCTCTTCCAGAATGCATTAGTACTGATGTTGAAACAACAAATCTCCTAGCCAGAAGGAAATAAAAAAACCTAACCAATTCACTGCAGATATATTAAACTATGGGGCTGAAGATAATTATCTATTTTTTCTAATCGACATAATGTTCACAGTCTGACTCTATGAAAATAAACTACTCCTTTAGAGACATTAGTGGGAATAGAAACAACTAGAAAAACAATTAGAATTACAATTGTGCAAATCACCATGCTATGCAGACAACAACAGCATGTGTATCACGGACAGATTAGTCTAAGTTTAGAGACTGCCTACCTGGAAGTGAAATAATTGCAATGCTGTACACGAACACCCACCAATGGCAGCAAATTGACAGCATTTACCTTTGGGTTATGCTTGTGCTCTCAGAGTTCTTGAAGAACCCCAAGTCTCGCTCATGACTGTAAATGTAACATGAAAATAAAGCTGCCAGTATTAAAACTCAAGCGAGATGATGCCAGGTTCTTCAGTGGCTCTAAGGACAGTGACTTTCTGCCCTAGGAAAATGAACTACATGTTCTGAGAGCCAAGGTGACATTTTTTTCCCTGTTATGCCTGCTATGGAAATTTGGTGATAGGGAGAGAAATCCTTGAAAGCAATTAGCAAGCTTCACCGTGGACTACCGTTATAACAAATTCTACAGAAAAGAAAAATATTCAGAAACAAAAAATGGCACTACAAAAACCTTAACCTTGCTACAGCAATATTTTACTGGAGGCACAGTAAAATAGTAAATGCTATTATCTCATCATACGCAGGTTAACATTACCCTCAACTCTCATCACAAACCCTCCATAGCTATTTTGCAATATGTCATTAATCAATGTATGTACTGATTGGATCCATTCAATTGGTACATCAGTGTAATGACTGGCATATATAAACATGTTTCAAATACATTTATTCGGATATCTATACATGAAAGTAAAATCACTACCACAATTGGTACTCAAGCTTGTCAAAAGGGATGTTTTTCTTCTTCTGTTTTACATAAGACATGCTAATGGTTATGCCATATGCAGTGTGAAACCCAGACAAATGTAAATCAAAGTAATAGTAGATCAAGACAAGCGTCTATCTAAAACTGTAATTTTTGCAGGTATTCTGTTAACTCGCAATCTAAATATAAGCCTCCTGTCCCTGAAAATATAGTATAACTACTAGTTAAAGGTAACTTTTGCATTAGAAACTAAAACAAAAACTTTTGCACTTTTACAACAGATCACACAGCTAGTGGTACATTTGTAAAGGCTTTTCATGAGGATAGAAAAAACACTCAAATTATTGTGGGAAAATTTCAGCAGTTCCCCTAAAGGCATCCCCTCAGTAAAGCACAATAGAACATCACGACTTACCCGACACCCTCTTTTTGCAAAGTTGAGGACACAAATTTGAAGGTTTCTTCAATCAGCTTTCAACTTGCTGATTAGCTAGTAGGTGCTGTAAGTCACTAAAATACTTGATGCATTATGAAATAACAGAGAGAACATACATAAAAACACCATATGCTACTTTCCCCCCAGAAAGATGGCCACTAAAATAAATACTATTTTTTTTCCCTCTTTGGCTCATGGAACAATAGAATAGTTTACATCAAAATACAGAGCACAAGAGATGCATGGCAAGGCTTACCTAATAGCCACATTTGCTTGCCAATGTGTGAGCTAGTTTTAAAGGTTTTATTGCATTTTTACTACATTCATAAATCTATTATAACATATCAACAGTTGCCAGATTAGTAAATTGCTCTGAAATGGAGCAAATTATATATGCACTAATTTTAAATTATTTTAAAATATTGGGAGAAATCTGTTTTCTTAATCACAAACACAAGTACAAGTATTTTGGCCTTATAACCCTTAATTTTGTCTTATAAACTTTATACAAATTTAGCAATTCCTACTGCTATAAGATTGGCTAAAATTACCATTAAATTTGGCATAACAAAATAATAAGTCTGTACAATTTTATGACAGTATTTGGTCAAACAGGCAACATGATGATTGAAATGTGAATTTCCACTACATGATGAACAATGGACAGTAAGAGACAGAAATAGAAAAGCTTGTAGGACTCAGGTCCATAACCTTTAAACATCCTTTTCACTAAAAAAGAAAACTAAAATGTAGTTTTTGCTCATACCTGAATTTACATGGCATTTGATACATAAATCCAAAGTCTGGGAGCAAATTCCATTTTTCCTCTCCTCTAAAAATGAAGTGTTCAAGGCTAATAAGAGATACTGTGTACACACTGATAATAGAAGAAGAAGTTGGAAGCATAAGCAATAATCTAGGCTTTAGGGAGCATGGAAAAATTCTGAAAATAATTTCATTTGCTTTATTTCCTTCTTCCTGCCTCTCAAGTATGACTCATGAGATGCTGACTCCTCCTGGGAAACTAGTGATACAGCACCAACACATCAACCCCTAGCATTTAAAGGGCATCAGGCCAGCATTAGTATTTTGAGAGCATGAAAGTAGAAGACTCCCTCTCTTCATCTCATCATCCTCTGGGTTCTGTGCATGACTCTCTTTTGCCTCCAACATGGTCTTCTATCATTTCACCAATGCCTATTACAAACAGCGCACCCCCAGACTTCTTTACTCTTGAAAAGAAAGTTTGTGAATGGATGGAGAATGTGGAAAGAGAAGTCAGTAGCTCCTGGACAGTGCTGGTTTAAAAGGTGGAGGATTAAAGTAAAAAAAAAAAATGGAAAAGATATACTGGGAAAATGACACTATTTATGCCTGTTTCATACAGTTTCCTTATTGCCTGGTGTTTGCCAATTTAGAGACAGAACATAGGGCTAGATAGATCTTGTACACACCTTGTACAACTCATGTTATCTTTCAGAATGAGGAGCTAGCAGAATGAAGCACTTTCACAATATTAATTAAATCAGTAATCGTCATGGTTCAACCCTTCAAGGTCACTAATTCCACTTTAAAAACACAAAATCCCCACATAATTCATGAGCTTCTACCTTTATGACTACTCTAATGTGCAGAAGATACTTGATACAAACGACTGTGAATTTGCATTTACAAAGCAAAGGGTGAAGAGTGGAAAGCTGAGAGCGTCCCAAGACTCAGCCTGAGCCAGGACTGGACTACAACCACAGCATGGCAGAATGCAATCATGCCATGTTTTCTTTTTATCCATTTTCTTTAGTCATATTCCTAAATTCTTGTTTGGTTCTGAGCAAATAAGCAAAACCTCAAAAGTACATTTGAAGAGAGATGATCAGGAATGTGAAACTATTTGCTGTGTCCAACATTACTCCACCAAATTTCACAAAGAAAAGGAGACAATGTGAACCATGTTCAGAAATTGCACAAGTGAACAAATTTCACAGCATTTCCCTAGTGGAGGGAAAAAAATACATTCTAGTGCCTGAGGTCCTCCATTATGCATGACAAAACCTAAAAATGAGATAAAAAAACCCTACTCCATCAGAAAACAGGGGAAGTCCTGAGAGAATAAATGCTCACCCAGAAAAACAGATGAGTGGAAGAGAATGGTAGGATTTGTACTTGTTTTTTTTATTTTTTTTTTATTTTCCTGAACAAAATAAAATTGTCTGAAACAAAATGTAGTTCAGCAGTTAAGCATCCATACTTGGTTTATACTCAAGAGAGAACAAGTTTTGTCAGCAGAATGCAATTTGATATGGAATTCTGCATTAGCAATAAATTAATTAATACCTCATAAAAATACCACACTGGTAAGATTTTCCAAGAGTAAAACTCTCCTTATGTTTTTACTAATGTATTTAACATAACCATTCAATAGCAGAACTTCAGTTTACCCATTCACAATCTAAATCCAACAACATCCTAATGTGAAATTTCATGACATATGCTTTTTTCTAAAAGGGGAGAAGCAGCTCTCATAATTTCCTGCACTTGTGTTGGTAAGTTTCTGAGCACTTTTCTGTCACTTAGGTATAGTACCTGTGAGGCATTTAGCTTTTCTTTTTTTTTTTCCACGGATACTGTTTTGCTCCTAGACTTAACATGTCTTTTACAATTTAAACCATGTACATATAAAAATCACATACCGATTTTGCAACATGTCTATAAAGAATTAATGTACCACAGTCACTGAACGCAGTCTCAGACCTTTTAGGCATGTACAGCCACAAAAGGCTTTTGTATCCCATAGTGAATTTTTTCTGTGAGGTCAGCAGCAAGAAGCCTGTAACCTGCAGCATGTGAATATGCACATAGACGGCATTAGAGGACAGGCACTGTCACACACCCCGCACGTGTGAGCGAGCACGGCGCTCTTCCCTGAGATTAAGGTCCCAAAAGCAAGGAGACTTTACTAACCTGCAGCGGTCTCTGTTTCTCACTGCCTTTAGGAGATTTCAGTCCACTTGTCTGTTGCTGTAAAAGCAGCTGCCTTGCTGCCTGGAGCGCCTAAAAGTGAAGAAAAAAAAAAAAAAAAAAGGTAAATAAATTCGACCAATTCCTAGAAAGAAATCAGTTACTCATTGCTAATGTTAGGTAAAAGTCCAATTGAACAAACAAAATCCTCTCCTATTTGATTTGTATTTGCTAGATTTCAGACTTCAGGGTTTTTTTTTTTTGAATTTTTTTTTTTTTTTACTTCAAACATTAAAAAAAAATATTCTGCAAGTATATATATAGGACTCCACTAGAATTTATGGATGTACATGAAATCCTGCAGGAAATAAAGTTAATTTGTTTGAAGTGCTTGAAGAGGAAAAATCATAAACTGCATCAATAGCCTCATTTCCACAAGGAACTTGTCTTTGAGTGTTCAACTAAAATGCCCACTCCCTTGCAAATTATCATTCAATTTGCATTTTCGTATTACAATTTGAAGTAAAAGCAAGTAGACTTCAAGTGTTACCAGAAGCTGTAATTAAATTTGACAAATCAACATCAGATTATCTTGAAAGTGAATTAATAAGGATATTCATTGAAGATTAAAAACACTTTTTGTACTTACAATTCAAGGAGAAACCTCTCCTTTGACAAAAAAAAAAGAGTGCAGTTTTAATGCCAAATAAAAATGAGTGGTTTTAATTTGCATTCTTAGGAAAATCAGAGAACAAAGAAATTATTACTCAACCAACCAGATTAGGCTCAGGGATGACAGTATCCCAATCAAAATAGAAGACGTTTTCATTTATTTTACGTTTTCATTCCAACTCAGCCAAATACAGTTAAACATATGAAATGTAAACAAACATTCCACTTACACGAAGAATGCTAATCTATATTATTTTTCCTCATAGTATTATTTTTAAATGTCAAGTGTTATAAGGTGGTACTTATTTAGAAATAATAAAAAAAGCCAAAATAAACTGAAAAACCTGATTCAAAACATTTCCACTGAAACTACCTGGAGAACTCATTTTTTTCCCCTTAGAAAAATCAGCTCAATAAATAGCAGTTATAGCTTTACAATATATCACACTATTATTTCTGTTATTAAAACCTACTGTAGATGGAATGTACTGCAATAAATGCCATTTGATCAATGTTCCCTAAAATAATAAAGATTCTCAACTGATAAAGAAAGGTACAATTTTGATTAGACTCAAATGAGCTGGTTTTAAAGATAGTTTCTAGTATCCATGACAACAGTTGCTTTGACAAGATGTGCATATGGCATTACACTGCCAGCTGGTGTGAACAATGTTTGAACTACTGCATTGAGATGCTGAGCAAACAGAAAAAGTTGCCACGTCTTAACCCTCAGGGAAGGCAGTCATCCCCTGATCAATTATGAAAAGACAGAGAGAGGCTGCTACAGTCTGGCTCCAAGCAAGTTTTCTGAGAAGGCAGGCAGACATAGAAAACCAAAGTAAACAAAGTGAATGCACTAGTACCATCTCCTAACAACATTGATTTGTCTCCCCACAGAAGGCCCTGGTACAAAGTTTGCAGAGCAGACTTTTAACATTTGGAGACATTCCCACAACAATCCCTGTATTGTTTCATCAAATTCTCAAGTAATTACAGGTCAGCTTCACAAAGAGTATACATTCCTCTGAACCTAAGCAATGAGACGCACAGAACTATCTTCTCTCTGCCAAAACTAAACAAAAGTTAACATTTTTAAAAGTGCACTTGAAATATTTTGTTACCAAGGAACCACTGGGTGCATGATCACCATGAACTGCACTCACAGTTCAAAGGACAGTCCTTCTCTGCCTGAGATCAGAGTTAAATGCATCTGTTGATTTCAGGGGCACCAGAACTTGGTCCCAACTTCTTGCAATGGTTTAAGCAAAAACAGATTAAAAGCATGAAGAGAAGATATGTGGCAAACTTATATTTCTTAATATCTAGTACTCTCCAAAAGGAAAACCTGAATGGAAGCAAGTACTGCACTCCTGAATTCATGAGAGCCTGTAGAGGAAAACCAACCTCACCACTTGGGGCGATACTGCCAGGAGAATGAGAGTAGAGATCTGGAGAAAAAGGAAATGGAAACAAAAGCCATAAAGACTATAAGTTGGGTTTTTTTTATTTTTGGCAGTTGCAGAAATCCTAATCTTCCTCAGATGCAAAGTCCTCACATCGATAAAATAGAACAAGCAAGTAAGCATCTGGTAAAGCTGTACATTTACAGTACTTGAAAATTAGAGAATTATAGTCTGCTGTAGCTTAGATTTAATCTAGAAAGTAGGATTTCAAATTGTGGCTAGCACACTCCTGTGGAATGAGCCTAAGAAAGTATTGACTTCCTACAGCTAACTTCAGAGAGAGTCACACTTCATGAAAAAGCAAGGCAGCACAACAGGATATGCTTGCATAAAAGGCTCTACTACTTAAACTACTTTGATTCATATGTGCTGGTTGGGATATCTCTAAAGGAGTAAAGGCTTATCTTTTAATACAGAATGTCTTATAAATGATGACTACCTGAATACTTCAGTGATCTTATTGTGGCAGTTTAGATTATTGTAAACACAGGAGATAGAAGAAGAACAGAAAACAATTTCAAGAGATCAGAGATGATTTAAAACTCATAAGGAGAAATCACTGTCAGCCTTTGTTCTTAGAGCAGTCATCATATGGTATTTTTTTCTCCCAGTGTGCTGCTTAACTTTACATTTTGCCACATGGTAAACAACCTCCCAGAAAAACTGTTAATTTCAAAGCATTATTACTGACATTATTCATAAGTGAAGATCACGACACTATAAAACATTAGTTCTAAAAATTCATTTGCTGCTATTAAATCTTTGCAAAATAAACTGACAGCTTTAAAGTATCTTACAAAATTCATAGTTTAACATCTATACTTACATCTAAACACCCATCCCATGTATCATCTATAAATTTCTCCGACAATAACTTGTGATCTAAAAACAGTAACAGACACTTATAAATCTGGCAGATCAAATTTGTGTTGAGTCCCACCTCAAGTTAAGTGCAGAAAAAACAGATTCTAGGGAAGTCAAAATCGTATATAATTTTCAATAACATTTGTTTCAAATTTAGGAGGAACCTTTCCTTAATTATCTAAATTACTAAAACTATTTAAAAAAATTCAATGTAGACAAAAGCAATAAAAAGAACTGAGGATTAGAAATTACTTTAATTACATAAATGAAAATCATTATAATGTTTTAAGTAATGGCTATATAGGAAGGAAAATTTGGGCATATGGTTTCCAGAACTCACTGTGTTTTCTAGTAAAATATTTATTGGGAACACTACTTCTTAATATTTACTACGAAGCTTTGGCATAGCTAAAACATAAGCAGAACAGAAATGAAAATAATTGCATATAACTCACACTATTAAAGTTGATAAGTTGCAGTAGATTTTGCCATTTGTTGGCAATATTACTAGGAGACATAACTTCCTTTAATTTTGTATTCCAAACCTTCTATTTGATGTAAGCATGATTCAAAATTATTTTTAAAGTTTTACCATTTTAATAAAATGAAAGCTGTCACCTAAAGATGGTAAACTTACTACTTTGGTTTTTAGAAATTAAATATATGTGTATTTTTAGGAAACAGATGTCACTCATATCCTTCCTTTAAAACCAGGAATGTTTAACCTATCAGCCTGTTGCATTTGAGACGTTAAAATGAAAAATGACATCTATGCCCATTAATATCGTCAATGTATAAACAGCACAGCGTGACACATTCTTGAGAGCTGAAGGCTACAAAATCTCTCTGAAACATAAATAACAAAGCACTCAGAAGGATATTTGATGTTGATATTCATCTCTGAGAAAAACACTGCTGCCTGGGCTTCTTATGAAAATAGATGCAGCCCAAATGGATCTCCTGTAATTGGTTTCAGATAGCGAGGTCAAAAGAAATATGATACAAGAAACTATTATGTGGAACAGGCGAAACAAGAATGTTTATACAGGCACTCCCTATTTATACTGACAAGAGGTGTATACTCTGCAGATAACCAAAACCAAAACACTTGCCAGTAGTCAACCAGAGTCTTTTCTTTTCTAATTCCGAATCCCTATTTTATTTTTTCAAATGACTGCATACCATAACACTCCTGCTGAACACAAAATAAGTTTCTGAACATATAAGTTTCCAAATGGCTGAATATGTCAAACGAGAGTCATCTTGCTGGTAGCACTATGCAACCGAAACGTATCAACATGCTAAGCTGGATTTAAGGCCAAAGACTGCTCTGTACTGGTTGAATAACAAGTTAACCAAATGATTACAGAGCTACATTTATTATAGAAAACACTTCAGGAGAACCTGTGACCCTTTATAACCTGCTCGGGGCCTATTCTCTGGCTGGCTCTCAACAAGAATCCCAGAATTATCCACAGTTGTACAAAACCCTCAAAAGATAGTGACTGAAAGACAACATTGTTCGACTCTCCCTAATAGCACTCAAATGACCATGCTAAACCTTTTTCTCACACTGATTGTGTTTGCCCAGAAAGTTCTCTAATGAATATCAGTCAGCACAGCAGCTTATAGAGTAGCAAAGCAGTTAGCACTATTCAAAGAGTCTTGAATTTAGGATGATCCAACTCCTTTCCAGCAGCAGTCTCTCCAGAAATCTCGACAGAAAGGCAAACTCCCATTTTCCCCACTGAACAACACTCTTTTTTCTCTAAGCCACGCAAAGAAAATTGAGGACACCTGAAAGCCCATCTGTATGTAACAGAAACCCAAGTCACACAGCCTGTCTGATTTCACCCACAAGAGATAGACTGAACAATTTTTACAGTGTTTGCTTATAGAAGCAGACCAGATAGCTAAGGCTGTTGGCACTTATCTCAAGGAATATATTATCTAAAAAAACTAGGTGTTCCCTAAGAATGATTTCATGCAATTAACCTAACATCAGACTATGCCAATACTCAAAAAAAGTTTTTCTGTCTTTTGAATCTAGATTAGGGTGCCTTCCCTAGTAGTAGAACATAAACCTGGAAGGGGTCCCAATGTTTGTAACTATATTATGCTCCAGAAGAACAGGCAATGGTCTTTGACAGCATATTACAGTCCCAAGTACTCCTACCACCAGGCTGCTAGACAGGAGGACAAGAAGTGGTAGTGCCCATCAAATGCAGCAGTAAGCCCAATCCTACTAGACAGGATTAAGAGAACATTGAATATGTTTGAAAACATTTACTACATTAACACTACAGGAATTTGTGCAAATGATTGTCTGGTTCTTGGATCCCCAGGCTGTCCAACTTTTGCAAGGCTGGGAGAATTCTCCCTTTGTTCAGGATGGCAAGTCTTCATGCCTAGGGAATTTCAAAATACAACAGCAGAGCACATCGAGGGTTGAGGCCAACTAGGGAAAGACATTCTGGATCACAGTTTAACTTACATTCCTCAAGTGCTTCTTCCCAGAAAACATAAGATTATCTCTGGATATGGCTCTCGTTTCCGTGGACTAAAAGCACTTTGTGGTTGGTTGGTTGGTTGGTTGGTTGGTTGGTTGGTTGGTGGCAGGGGTGATGGTGTACGTGTGTGTTTTGTTTACTTAGGCTGACACTGCCAGTTTCAGTATACTGAAGCTCTGATTTTAATTCAGATTTGTGGTCTTCCCTGCAACACAAATGGCACTGGAAGAAGTTATCCTCAATCTACCTGAGCTTCTAATCTATCCTGATGTTATCCAGGATTAATTTTCAGTTGAAGAGAAAAAGTAACAGTAATAAAGTGATAAATACAACATGAAGTCTTATAGTGCTGTTTAATAAAAGGAAATTAATCACATAATTGTCATAAACCTATTTTCAAACAGCAATCTATCAGAGAGAAATTATGCATCTGTAGTTATTGACCTTTCATTTCACCATGACTGATTTGTAATTAGACTAGTTTTGTGAAAAATAATAGTTAATTATCAGATTTTTCTTCACTCTAATTGTTTTGGCTTTTTTTTATTATTGTTGATGTTTGGGGGGTGGGTTTTGTGTTTTGGTTTGTTTGGTTGGTTTTTTGTTGTTGTTTTTTGAGGTTTTTCTTGTTTAGTGTCTTTTTTTTTTTTCTGTGTGAAAGATGCGAAATAAATACAGGGCACTAGTAATTAGCAGTTTACATATTTCGTTTTATGAAGCCAATTTAGCTTCTCTCCCTTTAACCCAATTTAATAGATTCTAAAGACTTCTGCAAAAACAACTTTTTAATTTTCCCTGCCCATTATTTGACTGACCAAGAACTAGAAACAAAACACCCATAACAGTTACATGATTCAATTCCTGGTGGCATTAACAGGAATGTCTTCCCTGTAGACACAGTCTGCATTGGTCATTAGGGCTCCATGTCAGACCATGCATAAGAGGGTGTCTGACAGCAAATCCAAATGCTTTCTCCAAAGCTCAAACCAGCTGCAGAATGCAAATGTCAAGGGTTAGGAGAGATGGGGGCTCACAACACCAAAGTTGTGCTTGAACCTGACAATCTGCTTTCTTTCATCCCACATGCCTGAACTTAACTTTGCTTTTGTACACACAGAAGCAAACAATCTACTCTACTTCCTTCCTACTCCTTACATTACACAGTGACTAAATGAATTTACGAATTAGGAAAAAAAAAAAAAAAGCACATGTAAAAAGCCAGCAATCCGAGCTCACAAATATTCTGACATTGCTATATCCTTCCATGGGGTGTGATTTTTAAAAGATTGGGATATGTAATAGCTAAACAGGAGAGCTCTTACTTCTACATTACACAAATGAATGTGTAATGGTGGCATGTACCAGATTTCCACATGAAAACTGGTATGATCTATTTTCCAATGAAAATCTGCTAACTGATATATAAAAGCTATTTAAGTGTGCAGGCAAAGAACAACAATCAATACAGCTATCCCATGAGTGAAGCCAGAAATAAAAAAAAATCCTTAAAATTATTATAATTTTATGTAATATTATGCATATATGGTAGAATGTATACATAGGATTTGAAAGGAGTTGGTTAAAAAAAGACCTTTCAAGTCTGTCTATTGTAGACATTCCCTTATTGGCTGTGAAACCTGCTTTCAATTAAAGCAGTCAGAAACAAAGTAGTGTTGACTTAGGTAGAATAATAGATTATTTGATAATTTATAAATAAGAAAGGAACTGATGCAAGTTAAATCAAGGGTGGTCCCACGTGTATTAAGATCAAAATTCAGAGCAACTTTGGGAGTGGAAAGAAACAGAGTATCAAAGGAAGCACTGTAACTGTTACAAGACTGTTCGAAGGCAACAGTTTTAACTGATAGAAATCGGAAAGAGAATTTTAATTTTAAAGTCAGCAAATTAACCACTGTCAGATTATTAATCAAATTATTAACAAAAATCATCACCAAGATATAAACTAAACCAAGAAGTGGGGCAGATACAAACCAGAAGGAAGCATGCACTCAAACATTTTGTTCTGGTCAACAGCAAGATTCCCAGAATAGAATCTCAGGTTTGAGAGGACAGATCTGAGGACTGATTAGCTTTGTTAAGTAATACAGAGAGAGAAAATAACATGCGAAGAACAAATGCCAGAAAGATTTTACCCTAAAATAGCCCTAGATATTTAGAAGTCAGAATGAACTACGTCTATCTTTACAACTCATTTTCAATTAAATGACGTTTTGCACTCACTGGTAAAGGAGTGCTGACACGAAGTATCAAAAGCACAGATTCCTCATCTGGATACCCTCCTTGCAAGCCAGTAACCAAAACTACCCATCAAAGAAAATGGATCTACATGGTACCAAAATCAAATGAAATTACAGTAATTATACTAATCAAACTCTCTCAGCCAATCCAAGTGTGAGAAATTACACATCCATTGAAGAGCCACTGATTGAAAGGGCTCCAAATATTTGAATGATAACAATTTGATTTACCACTGCCCTTACAAATCCATATCCAGAGGAATGAGTGAGACTGTAACCATGAAAGGAAATATTATCAAGATGATCATATCAGGCTTTTACTGTATGGGAGGAAGGCACAAAAGCCATTATTGAAATATCCAGTTGATTATCGGTGGAGAAGAAAAAGGTCATGACTGGGTTTCACATTTGATATTATAAATTTAAAGGGTGTTTTAAATAGTTTTAATAGTTCTAATTATTGACTTTTAGTTCTTACAAGAGCATAATTTAAAGAAATCTTAATTTTAATACCTATAGCTGTGATGAAAACCATGCATTGAAGACATTAAAAAAATCCTGTCATATTATTATGATAAAAGCAACTTGGATATAAAAATAGAAGTGTCATATACAAAACTTATATTTTCTCTGTTTTCCTCAACCTTCTAAAGACTCAGTGAAATGTACCCAACTTGGGACACAATGGTTCAAAGAGGTGGACCATTTTACCAGTAACCAGATAAGAGTGGTAAAACCAATGTCAATGAGAAATTCCAACATATGGGATAGCAGAAGTCTAATCACAAAACCAGGAATAAACCCCAACCCTAAAGCAGTAACAGTCATCAGCAAGTTTTTGCACAGAACAAATTAATTGTATTTCATGGGAAGAACAAGCAAAAAAAAACCCTTAAGCTGAATCCAGGGAGATTTGATTAAATTTAAGAAGAAACTTTCCAGTGGTAGAGTAGTGGAGGAGTACAATAAATTGTGTATATGCTGCAAAATCATTATTGCTGAACCTGTTCTAGAAGCATCTTAAGGTAAGAGCACTGATTCTGCTCTGGGACAGAGAAGATCTTTAGAAGTGTCTTACAGCCCTGTTTTATTTTATTTGACTCCTGTGAAAGCACGCCAAGTTCGGATTACTGTGATGTCTAACACCTTGCTACATTTCAAATAACACCATGTTCTCATAAACTGAGTATCCTGAAGCTCCAGCATAGTTTGTTTCCATGGTGAGCTAACAGCAGAGGATCAGCAAGAGCTGCATAGAGTTGCTCTTTGGAATTTTCTGACCTTACGTGACCACTTTTATGTTTATGAGACTATCCTTGAAATTTTGGACTGAACAGAAAACTAGTGTATACAGAACAGGAGATGGCTTAGAAATAAATGCCCTGTGCCCTAATTGCAGTCAGAGTCCCTGATCAGGATTCTTGTGTCCTCACCTCCAAGTATAGGCACATAAGTAGCAGAAAACAAGACTTGTTATTGCAGTTCTTCCTAAAAACAACAGAGATATGGCTGAAATAGAGAACTAAAAAGAGAAGAGAAAGGTAAGGCAAGAATGAGGGTCCAAAGCACCACTAGATCAACTTAAGTCAGACATCTCCACAAATTAAAAAAAAAAAAAAGCAAAAAAAGCCTGACCCATTTTTGGTCATGTTTTTAATGAACTGATTTGATCCAAAGTCACTATGTAATCTCAGCCACATTAAAAATCAGTCTGTATTTCTAAAGCTGAATCAGCTGAACTGAAATCCTACTGCGCATATTTTTTATTTTTTCTTATGGATATTTTTGTGATGCTTTCTAAAACTTCAGTAAAAAACAAACTAAAATATCAGGAACATATTCAATAAAAGAATGATTAGGGGAAAAAACAATAAACATGATTGCAAACAGGCAATAGAACAATAGCCATTTTATTTGCAGTCTTTCAAGGCTTTTGAGAAACTGTATTTTGGAGACAGAAGTGGACTTTGGTCTGCAACTAAAAAAACAAACAAACCAGTAAAATTTTGTTTTGATATAATATAAAGAAGTAAATTATGCAAATAGCAGCCCATTTCTTGACCCCAGACTTATCAATGGTGACATTGGGCAATAGCTCTGAGTGTGCTGAAAACAAAAGGTCTCATCTAAACTCCTTGGAATAATTCTGAGCACTTAAATCTGGTACTAAGTGTGGACAGTGAGACTCCAGAGGAACCTCTGCTCCATGACCACCAATTAGTTTATACGTTTATATAAAACATATATGTTTCATATGTTTATATAAAACATATAAGTGCTATCTGCACTTGCGGTCTACTCTGACCTGCTTGAATTATTTCAATTTCAGCTTTTCTCTTGGTCTGCTTATCTACCTTTTAACTTTTGGTGCACTTCGTGATGATCTAGCAGGCACAATCCAACACACAGATCTCTGTCTCTGAAGAATACCAATCTTCAGGTTCTTGCTGTAGTTGGCAAATGAATTGTATATTTTGAAGGCTATCCTTAACAGTCCGTGTAGACAGTGCTACTGAAAAAGCACTCTCCACTTCGGGGACTTTTAAGAGTGAAGATTATAAAAAGAGCAAAATGACAAAGAGCTTTAATTTTAAGCTAAAATGGAAGTATGGAGAGACAGGCAAATGTCCTCAGGCTCCTCATCCCAGTTTCAGTCCTTGTGAGGACATCTAGCAGAAAGTACATTCTTTATGATTAGAAACTTGTAGGGATGAAAAAGAAAAGACCTGAAGGTATTAAAATTGTTTTGCAGAAGAGGAATAAAGGTATTTTGCAATTCCCAGGGCATTTAGGTGCTGGAGAACCGACAGCAACTGTGCAAGGAATTCCCAAGTAAATATGCATGAGCAATGCAACAGGTTAAGCATTTGAATTAAAAGGTAGATGTTTCTATCATACTTCATCAAGCTCACCCAGGAAAAAATATCCTTTTTATACTGCCTTGGCATCTACAGTGATCTTCCTAAAAGGCAAGCTAATCAAGGAATTATAACCATAAATATGCTCAGGGGCAGTATCACCTTTAAATGCATTTGTAAAAGCAGACACACCCAGTTATGGTGGTGCCAAACATATGTAATACTTTACATCAGTTAAAATCTCTTCTGGCACCAGACTGTAAAAATTCCCTCTGAACCATGCAGCATACATTACATAATCACTATCACTATCAACATGCACATAAGAAAAAAGCACTGGCCACCTAGTGCATCATCAAAATACTCTGGAAATGAAGTTTAGATACAAATCTTACTCTATATACTGTTTCAACTATTCTTGCTCTACATAAATCAAAACTTAATGATCAGCTTTTATTTTTTCAGTCCTCTGTCATTTCATCGACTTACCATGATGTAAGCTCAGTCACTAGTCTTCTCTTCTAAAGACACTCTCTTTACACATTGCACAGAGTTCAGATTTCATGTCCTAGAAATAGATTCTCCTTTTTACAACACGTTCTTTTTTCCTTCTTGGTACATTTTAAACCTCAGCAAACTGTAACTATATTGACTTTTAATTTAATTTACTAGGCAGGATGCAATGCATCTTCTCTGTGAACATTTATCTATCTTCCTAGATGATCACTTCTTCATACCCTGAGTTTCAAGTATCACACAAAACATGGATCTATTTCTGACTAGATACCTCAATATTAGTACAGTCTTACAATCTACAGTAAATTTTAATTTAGCTGTTATTTTTTAAAAAAAATTATGTCATCTATTAGAGATGGATTTTTTTATTTTGTATTATACAATGTAGATAATTTCATCTCTGAGATCTGGGAAAAAATACACGACAGACATCATAGTATTATGGTATTTTTAGTCAGAAGGCCTTGTCTTTTATGAGAAAGCCTTCTGGATAATGCCTGTTCGTCTACTGCAATTCCCAGGGCTCTTCTTGTGCCACAGGACAGTGGACTGAAGAATAAAAACAGGAGAGAAACTATTTTATGTGAGGACTTTGGGATGGCTTTGAAATACTTTCTGGAGCACAGCTTATGGCATAAGGTTTATGCTGCTACCTGAAGAAAGAGCTGTGGCCAGCAGGTGAAACAATCTTTGATTTTAAATGAATGTCAGAGGTTCTCACCCTCTTCTCCAGCAGTCCCCAGGTTCATTAATAACACTAAGGCATGAACCCTGCAAGCACTTTCATGTATTGAGTCACAAAAAATATAGGGAGTGCATTACTGAAAAAGGTATGATGACAATATGACTTTTACCAACTCTCTCAGGCTTCACCTACACTGAAAACTGAAGAGTGACTGAGAATGTGATTTTCCACACCAGCAAGCTTTAAGTACAGCTCTGGGCATGCATTTTTTACCTGTGCTGACCCATGCTCTCCCAAGCTATGCCCTGGCACAGTTCTGCAGTCAGACTTTTCCAAGGATCAATCTGACTATGGAATTGGGTGCAGCTATCCCAGTTTGAGGGACTAAAATGCTTATTAGCTCACATGTGTCTCAGCCTGTGTCAACTGCTCAGTTTGGTATCCAGGAATTACATTTCATTTACTAGTGAAGATCATGGCTATGTGCTCAAAATAGGCGAGTCACATGTTTTGGAGCCTCTCTTGGCAGAAGCAGTCAGGTTGTGATTTTGGGATGGCTTGTGAGAGTGTCAAAGAACCTTAATTTCATACCTGAACAGGTTGGAAAAACAAATTGTTGTCAGAAACAAGTGCAGACACTCTAGGGTGAGGGAATGAAGACTCCTTTCATTCTGAACTGCTGCATCCTGAACTTCCCATGGTGTACCTGCTGATGAGTTTTAAGTACCAGTTTTATATGGACACTTTATGCATCTGGGATGAGCTCTACTGATGAAAGCCAAATTTTGATAACAGTCACTGTTTTATGAAAAACCTTAATTTCTTTCATCAAAGAAGCAGTGGTTAAAACCTCAAAGCATCCAAAGCATCTGTTTCCAGAGTTATCATCAATCAAAATCCACAAAAAAAGTACCATATAATCATTTCTGTAAATACTGATTTGGTTGATAGTATTTCTCATCCTCATGTTTAGGCACTTAAGACTGAGTATTCAGAGTTATGCAATTTGACAAAGGCTCTAAAAAAGTAATTTCCAGAGCTCAGGTTTGTCACCAACTCCAAGAGTGCCCCAGATCTCAATGCTGGGACTGAACTCCATCTGCTCCTGGCAAAGGAACAAGCAAATTATTCAACAAAGGTGACTGAGACTCTGGAACCAGAAGACAGAGAGCACTGCAAAGGTTGTGGTGTATCACCAGTGGCATTTGCACAAAAACAAGTGAAAAGTGTAAAAAGGTCCAACTTCCAAGTATTTAAGGGGGTTTTTTTAATATTATTAATAGTTTTATTTGTTTATTTTAAGGATACTATGAAAATGAGATTTTTCAGGAAAAGCATACTGTGAAAATGAAAAGTGTTAGGAATGTATTTAAAAACAATTTAATCATCAGTAGTATTTTTCTTTAAATTTTTCTGCATCAGAATTTGGAAAGATTCCAGCTAGAGGTTTTGTGCCTCTTTGAAGAGTAACTGAATTATTCCTTCATTGCCATAAAAAACACAGAGAAAAGGTGAATCACAGAAAGCCTACAAGGACTAAAACTGTACATTAAGGACATTTTTTAGAATTTTTTTACAGGTGCAAATAGAATATCACCAAAATAAAAACAATGGAAGGAATCTTGAAGAGAAATTAAATGTCTTCCCAACTAGAATGTATTAAAAAAGACTCATATAGTAATCAGAGTATAAAAATCAGGCCAGCACAATATCATTGAGAATAGATATTTTAGTGACTAGAGATGATTATGCTACTCAAGAAAAACAAAAAAAAAATTACTTAAACTGACATCCTTAATTTTCAAGGCAAGTGTTTCTCTGACTAGTCTGACACAGTTTAAGTAGTATAGATAGTCTCTCCTATATAACAAACATTGGTAGGCTCCAAACTGACTTAATTGGCAACATCCTTTGAAATTTGAACACATGGAATTCACTCAAGCTTTTACATCATCTTTCAAGACAAGATATATATCATGATCCCCATTTAAAATTATTTACATGTGAATTAATAGCATTCCAAAGTAGACATTTTCCAACAAAGTTAAAGTTCAAAAAATCCAAAGAGCAATGCCTGTAGGAATTTTCACCTTTACCAATCATTAAAATTTTTGCAAGAAGTGATTTTTGAAATTTTGCCAAATGTAAGTGATAGCAACCTGAGCATTTGTTTTTCAGGTTGAAGGTTTTTTTCAAAGTTTTCTTAACACCTCTGTATTTTTGAGAACCACAAGTCTTTGTTGCAACTTCTTATTTAATCTTTATTCTGGAACATATTTTTAAAATTTTGCAAACATATTACCCCGTATTATTTATGACATAGCAGAATTCTGATTTTGGTTCTGTTTGGGTTTTTTTTTCCCTAGGTGTCACAAGAAGACAAAACAATGACACCTAAAGCTTCAACAACTTAGTTTTATAAAAATTGGAAATGAAAGACACGGAGAAGGAAGTTTCTACCTGAGAGAAAAGAAGGGGATTTAGCACTGTATGTTCACAGAGTCATAAATTATTGTGTTGTATCTAACCTGTCACAAATCATATGTATTCACCCACACTGTAATACAGATTCAGCAAGTTTCCTGAATTTCTCAAGTAAAGGTTTTGGAAACAGAGGTAATTCAACATTTCACCTTACAACCTTTAATGCATCCTCAAATTTCAATAATTAGTGGGACCAAACACAGGAAGATATCTGGTCCTGTATCCAGAGTTGCATTTCTGAAACTGTTTTCTATATAGAAAGGAATAAAAGCTTTTGACAAGCAAAGGAAGAAGGGACAGGTCAAATATGTGTTAGAGTAAATGCATATACTTTTAAGTTTTACCACATGTTGATTGTCCAGAACATTATAAATATAATTGAATATAAAATATATTTATTATGGAGGGGTGTTCAACCAGTACAAATTAGCTGCAATTAAATCCTGCCCTTGCTGATTACTTTATGTGTTCAACTGTCAATCTCTCTTGTCTACTCACACTGTAGCTAATTTCAAGTAACATCCAAAGGTATACAGATTTCAAACAGATTTAAAACCCTTCAGTCTAGTAAAGAAGAAATGCAAAGAGACAGTGAAATTCAAGGCATAGACAAACTCCATTCTGCCACAAGACACAAGAATGGAGTGTGAAGAAATGTTAATTTGACTGAGGCACCTTCCACCAAGGGCTAAGGTTTCTGTAGAATCCTCAAGTCACATATAAATGTTTCTGAACAACAGCACTCCACCTCTTTGTTTTGGGTTTTTTTTCCCCTTTCTGTTTAATGTTAATGGAAAATGCCAGATGGATGGTTTTGGAGATTAAAATGCCCTTTTTCTATGTTCTGGGGAAGTTCAGCATAGTCAGCTGCAGGAGCTACCAAATGCAGCCCATTACTGCCTCCTTTTAAGGGGTACAATAGTAATTCTATTTTCATGCTCTTTTACTCTTCATTTCTTGTACTGATTATGCCAATTAGAGCAGCCCTCTTTGTGATGTGGTCATCTGATTTCTAGAAATCTTACCTGCCTGTTTATACGCTTGCAGGTACTGACAGCTGCAGAATGAATTTGATACAGATAATTTAACTATGCCCAACAATGAGCAAGGAGATTAGCAACAGACTGAGTGGTAAACACCACTGAGTCATTTATACCATTTCTGCCTTAGCATGCTCTTTTACCATGGAATACAGAGTGCATAAACCTAAGTATATATTTATATATAATATATATTCTAGAAACAAGGTTTAAGCTGGAAGAAATTTTGAACTGTCTTTACTGCAGATATGTGGAACTGTCTTAAATTGGGGGACCAAAGAGAGAACAGTATCTATGTAAGATGCATGATTACACATCTGCTTACACAAAATCCAAGTTCTTTGCCTCTAAACCCCACTAGTTTACAAATACTTATTTTCCAGTGTAGAGAATATCTAGTTTGTACATTCTGCCTGGTTCCCTGGTGAACACACCATTTGTTTTCAAACCAAAATTGAATCCATTATTCTCAAAGTCCTAGTCAATGTGACTCCCTAAAAAACCTCGTCTACATTTTTTTGTTCTGACCTGTCAGCCTTCCTTTTCTTATTATGGTTGTCTTCTTCCCTGGGTGACTCCAAAGGTTTCCTTACATTGCCCAACCAGGTAGCCTCATCTTCACTCATGTTTCTGTTTCGCTCAAGAACTTAAAAGTCTTCTCTCAAAACTTTTTTCAGTTAATTTCCTAATACTGACCTTAATCTTTCCAAATGTTGTCTCTGCCTTTTAAGATTCTTGATTATGTTTAAATAAATAAAAATTAATAAACAAAAAAGTCTAAAAATGTTATTAACATGATGCATATGTAAAATAGACAGATTTAATGACACCTAATTTCTTCTTACCCCTGTTCTTAATTGTTCTTTTCTCCTGTACTTTAATCCCTGTTGAATCTAATTTATATGCTGTGATTAGAATGTTTAGAGTAGTCTTACTTCTAGCCTAAAGGGGTTCAAAGATGTTACTGCTTTGTAGTGCAACAGTATTATTTTGCTTACGGTAGTAAGTGTTCAGAATATCTATGAAGTTCCAAATGCAGTAAGAGCAGAAGCAATAACAATCAACTGATTTTAAAATATACTATGTCATTTTATATGTAATAGTAGCTGCAGTTAAAGCCACTTTTTTTGTGAATAGAATACACATGAATAACAGAGGGTTTTTACATGCCACAAAATAAGCAGACCCACATACAAAAGCATTTAAAAGATAATGGTAAACAAGGCCATTGGAAGAGAGATTTGCCAGGAAAGAAGAGAGTAGGACCCTGTATTAACACTTGGGCAAAGTCCATGAAGCCAAATATGCTTTTGCCTTTGGATATGGGCATTGTCTTACAGGCAGAAAGGGAAGCTTAAAGTGCCCTGTTCAGAGCCCTCTCCACAGTGGCAACCACATTTGCACAAAACTGATGTCATCAATCAGAAACACACCATGTGCAGTGTAATGGAGAAATAGAGAATAGAGACTAAAGGAAACTCTGCTCTGAACAACAGCAGAAAATGCAGAAAAAGAAATGAGATAAAACAATACTCCTCATTAGTCTTTCATTTCCTGAAATATAGAGCATTGTAAAAAGCAAGTTAACTACATACAGTGTAGCACTGACTCACAGGCTTCTACCAGGACACCTCAAAAGATCGTGGTACTGAGAAGAAAGAGACATAATTTTTATTATTGTGGGCTTTTGTTTTGTGGGCTTTTGTTTTCTTTTTTACTGGTAACAAATTCTACACTTTTTAAAACTCACTTGAAAATTCTTTAGGAGAATCCTAAACAGGGCAACACAAAAATCTGTTCATTCTGAAAAATGGCCATCGTCTTCAAGACTGGCTGCAGTTTGCCCTTTGTGCTTTGAGACTGAGAATTCAAAAATGCAGACCTACAATAGCCAAGCTGCCCCTTTTTATCTGGAGGCTTTGGGTATCCCCCAAGATTTTTATATAAATGTAGTGCACTCTGGTTTACATTAGAAAAGGAAACATTTATCTTATCACATTGATATCGGCTCAGTACAATATTACATTCTGGAATAAGAAAATATTGCAACTTTTCTTGAAAAGGTCAAGAGGTACTGTTTATCTTCAGGGCATAATGAATTACATTGTATTTCCTCCCCAAGAACTCTGAAAGAATGGAATATGTTTTGACACACAATGCACAACTCAGGGCTCCGTGATAGTAGGTGGAATAACAAATAAAGCTGTAGTGGAGTACTTCAAGCTTCAAAATTCTGTATAAATACAAATCTATGTGAGAAACCTGGCTAACAAGTAGTGCTATTGCTACTAAAAAAAATGTGTGACAATTCTAATAAGGCATGACCTTCAAATCTCTTCAACCTCTTAACTGCATCCTAAATTCAAGTTTACTTACTTATGTTATTATACGTTAAACTTTATAGCTGTTCAGCTAGATAACGTAACAGCTACAAGTTTCTGGTTTCCAATTTTATAGTCAGAACACATCTTTTTATTTATGAAAATCACATTCCCTCTTATGTCTGACTGCTTGGTTTATGTCGCAAGGATCACACTCTCAATTAATTGTTATTGATTGCTAAATGCTGCCCACTTTTCTGAAGAAATGTTTCCAGTTAGGTTTCATAATGTTTAAAAAAAAAAATCATCATGATAGCTGAATCTGAAATCCCAATAATAGACAATTGTGTCTGCTCATATTTCCTGTATCAGGACCAGTGACTAGTAAGTGGAAATTTTAGTGGAAAATCTATGATGATACTTACAAACAAAAACCATTTTTCCCACAGAAAGCCACAAAAACATAACCAATGTTTTATACAACATCATCTTTCAATGCTCATCCATTGTATCAACAGGAAGTAATACGTAACTTGACTAGTAATAGTCTTGACTATTAGTTTTTCAAAAGTGAGAAATTGAATTAATAAATGAATGAGGGTCTGTGGAAAAAAACGAGAGTTAAACTAGGGAGCAATGGCAACACAATACATTTGAGAAATCTCTACTGCTCTGCCAATTTTCTTTTGCAATCATATTTTGCCTATTGTATTAAGAAATTAGCAGAATGCAGATGGAGATTGGAGCAGTAATCTGGAAGGGAGACGTGTCAGCATGCCTCCTTTTTCTGTCACAGCAGGGCTGGCTGGCTACTACTTACTAGCCAAGACTGCTGCAAGGAGCTTTTCCTTACTCTGTCCACTTGAAACTCAAAACAGTGATCACAGTGGTCAGCTTTTACTTTACTGCTTAATACAGGAAAGAAGTACTCACCGAGCTGAAATTCGTCTCAGATGGCAAGTGAGAGCTAACAGCACCAGCTCTTGTAATCTGCTCATTCAACACAAGAACTCACATTTCAATTTATTCTGCCATGAGATACTGAAACACGCAGTGGTCAAAGAAGAATCAGTAGGCAGGGAGTGCTCTAACACATACTATAGCTCTTTGGCAATGTGGATAAAAAAATTAAAGAGACAAACATGGAAACGTGTGGAGACACACCTAGACACACCTATACTATCCAGGACAGTCAGGGAGACCTTTATCTTCAATTCAGAAAAGAGGTGAGAAAGAGAGAAGAAGGGAATACAGAAAATCTTTCTATTTGTGGGTACTGGGTCAATAAGAAAACAATGAAGACCAATACGAACTGCATCACTTGAGGGCACTAAGCCTCCATCAGACTTACGAACAGAAACGCCACATCAGTGACAACAGCTGAACAGCTTCAATGGCAGGATCTCAAAATCAAAGTAGTTATCTGAAATAAAGTAGCTTAATAGGGTGAGTTTGAAGCCACATCGTGTGGGAGAAAAATCACAGCTAGATCAATTTTCCAATGAATATGCCAAACACAAATGTTTATGGAGTAAATCAAGGCGTCATTTTTTAGATAAGAACTCTTATCCTATGATACAGAAAAAGAGAAAAAATCAAGAAAAGGAAATATATTACTGTAAGTAATAAAGAAATATTAACTGGAGTGTAATATCGTGGATCTCATGGTTACGGGAGGTAGAGACAAGATCAAACTGAATAAATAGACAGAGTTGGGATCATAGAGTTGTTCAGCAAACAGTCTGTTTGGAAAATTATTTGAATCTGCCCTGTCATATACAGAAGTTGAGTAATTGTTAGAAGAAAGTAGAGCGAAATAAAAAGACTATTTATATTCAAAAACTTCTGAATGAATTCTCCATGAATTCTTTTGTTTTCTGGTAGACATTTTCTTTCCTCTGTTTTTCCTAACAGAACAAAAGTTGAAGCATATCAAATAATTTAAAGTATCATCAAACATATCAAGAGATTCTTTGCAGAAGAAGGAAACAATACCTATTTTCATCAGATTTCAAGATAGTAACCATGGCTGCCTCTGTCCAAAACTGCAATGAACAAAACATGGAACACTCTCTCTGGTTTTCTTTCCAGAGTATTCCTACATTCTTAAAATATGCCACAACCAAAGAAAAAAAAACAAGAAAAAAAATTACAGACTTACAAGATGGTTAGATTTTAATAGGACGCTTAGGTTTTAATAACTTACTATCAGATTAATGATAAATATTAATAGCCCTGAATAGGGCTATGCCCAGTTCTGCCAGTTGGCTCTTAAGTATGTCATCTGAGTCTTGAAGCAGAGTTGCAGAGTTTTTGATCAAAGTAATACTGCCCATTTTAAGAAGGGTGTTTAGCATGCATAAAATACTTAAAATTCCTAACAAATTACCTTTCAAGTCCAAACTGCTAAAACAGTAAGCTAAATGCCTAAATATAAAGTAGCAAAAATGAAATAATATAACCCATAATTCCCACATGTTTATCCAAGTTCTATCATCTATCCCTTACTATTTAGGGGAAAAAAAATGCATGTAAGAGGACAGCTCTGCTTTCCACACCTTTTAAGAAAAGCAGCCTTGACTGTAAAACTAAATGAAGTTATCTACTTTGATATTACCTGACTTTTCTGCATCTTATCTATCAGGTTCTATCAATGGTTTTCTGTTGGGGTTTTGTGAGTCATTTGACCACAGATTTCTCACTGTATTTTAACAATCAAAATGCATAAATGAATTACAAATACAGAGTTAGGAGGTTTTTCTTCATACTCTTTTTGCATGTACCAATACTGGATAACAGTGTTGGTAAATTACAACAATTCAGACCAACTGAAAGGGCTGCCTGTATCTCAGTAAGTCAGGTTACCATTCTCAGGTTCCTCTGAGAAGGAACTGAGGATATCCCTGGATTTGCTGGGCATTTTAAATTTAACACTTGGCCTCTCAGAGCAGTTCTCATATTTTAAAACTGGTTTTTGGCTTTAAGGAACATTTCTGAAGAGCTTGGCTAGCTCCAGGCACTTAACCCTGGTTTGCACTTGCAGTGCACCAAAGCCGTGGCTTCCAGCTAGGAAGTCACCCAGTGACTGACAGAGACACAATATCCCAGCACAGTGCACAGAGTACAGACTGAAATTGTATCCTTGAAGCACTCCACACATTTTGAAAAAAAAAAAAAAAAAAAAAAAAAGGGAGAAAGAAGGTACTGTCTGAGGTTCTGAGAAAATTTTGGAGCCCAGCTTAAGAAGCAGGAGAGGCATTGATTGAGAAGAACAACAAAGATATGGACAAAAATGGATTTTGTGATCATTATGCAATTATTTCCAACCTGTAGGAGGGGGAGATGAAGCAATTAGTGGCCATCCTTGGGAAAGGAGAAATAAAAAAAAAAGGCACTTTCTGCCTTGAGGAATCTTTCACATCTCATTCACATCACAGGGCCTGTTGGAAGTTACAGTTAGCCCTTGCAGCACTTTTCTGATCATTGGTCTATGTGTAAAAAATATTTGATATTTTGGGCCATTCTTCTCTTATATTGCCAAAAACCCCTTTTCTCCCTCAAACTGAAGTTTGTCTGTTAAGCCTCAGGTAGTAGGGCCTTTAAGATCAGGAAGGATAAGAAAAGCCCCTAGCACAGCTAATCGTAAAATGCAAGAAATAGAGTAAGATATTTGCTCATTGCATTATACAGAAACAATTAGGGAGTACAGGCCTTGCTAACAGATTTTTTTGTTATTTCGTTATTTTATTAAGGAAACCATGAAAGAGGATGAAAAACTCCAATCAGAAATTACAGCACCTCTTGCTAGACATTTAAAAAATAAGTGCACAGACACACCTTGCATTAGTTTGGAAACTAAGTTCATGAAGGGTAGGGGCCACTGAATGAAAGTATAATTAAGTTTTGAAGTGAAAAGTTTCTCATGCATCCATTGTGATTCCACGATGTAAAAACAATAGGTTAAAGAATATTTTGCGTCCTCTCTTCACATAAATGGCACAAAGATGGATTTTTGGCCTCTCTTTAAAAGCTGTGAAAAGCAGCCCAAAAATTACAGGATAAGGTGTTTAAGAGAAGGTTTTAGCAGCATGAATCCACCCAGTAGCAAAAACTGGAGTGTGCTAGCCACTTTGCTGTACGCAGATAGGTGCTAATTTACATTCTGGGATACTTTAGCACCTGAGACAATTAATATCAGGACAGGTAGAAGAGTCTGTGCATCACAAACACCACCAGAACAGGGTTAGTGCAGCCTGATACACAATACTCATGCTTCAAAGATGCTCACAAGTTCTGGCATGGACTTTAAATATTCCATATTTTTCCCTCGGATTCCTACTTCTGAATATTACTATCCAATATAGGTAACATTCATTCTGTTTCATGCATTCTGTTTTTTTCATTCTATTTTTTTTCCCAAGTAGCACACAGGATTGACTTCTCACTCACTGGTTTATAAACTGTTCCATGTGCCTACACAAATAAAAATTACATTAAGAATGCAATGTAGTAACAAAGCAATATAAAAATTGCTGTATTTTTGAAAAATTATCCTTAAGTAAGAGGTGTCAATAGAAAAAAAAGAAAGTTATGGTTTTATTTAAGCAGAATTATAAGTATGGTAACAAATGGAATGAAATAGGGTAGCCAAACATCTTTCATTATCTGCAGAAATGCTATACAGCAGCCACGGCATCAAGTAGCAGGCATGTAATTAGGATTGCTCTGAAGCAGCAAAAAAACCATATTGGTCACTCAGATATTTTTGCAACACAAGATGAGTTTTTACTGATTTTTTTCCCTTGACCATGAAGCTCTTTTGGCTTTCAAGTGTACATCCTTCCCTGGCTTCTTCCTCAACCCTCCCATCACAGTTCCTCCTCTGTCCTTTAACTCTGTATTTGCTCATGCACACGTGGAAAACAGCGTTTTCCCTCCTACGCTCCTCATCTTTTGTTTCCTCTTTCAAATTCTTCTAATCAACAAAATGCCTACAGTTAATTTCCCTTGTATTACAGAGAACATTATCTAAACCAGGGAAAGGCGCTCTGAAAATGGCCCCTACATCATGCAGGGGGAGCAAGCTGATGCCTTTAAGAGCAGTCTGTGATCTGAGCCCTAATAGGAGAGTTCCTGTCTCCCAACATGGCTTCCATACAAGGAGGAAAGTATTACCTAAATTATGACATCCACTGAGAGTAATGAAACATCATCCATTTCGCAAGATAGCCTTTAGATGTGGAAATTTCTTCGACAGTGTATGCTGAGTTAGCCATGGCTAGGAAAACAAAACCCCATGGTTGGTGAGGAAAAGTGAATCACAGCCAGAATACACATGGTTTTTCAATGCCTGCAGCTGCAGTACAGACACTATGCTTCAGTAAGTCTCAAAAATAAAAAAGTGGCAGGAGATGGGCTGCTACTA